>JAHPZR010005422.1:10000-16526 GCA_019787425.1 Platygyra sinensis
GGTGATAAACATATTGAAAACTTTCATTTTATAATCTTGACGTTTCGTATGCTAGTCAACATACATTTTCAAAAGAATAACGGTTACAACTTTTTGAAAAGCTATTTATACTGTATAAATGGGAGTCTGGAACCTAGACAGAAAACAAATGCAATCAATAGAAATTTAAGACGTTTCAAATGGAAACTGTCTGTAAAGGGACAATGAAAAGGCTTTCTAATAGAGTAAAAGCTTTTCACTGCTGACATTGGCATTCAAAGCTGGCTGTAACTCTTGAATAAACAAGGTCTCCTTAACTTTACAATGGTAGTCAGTCTTGCCAGATGCCAAAATGTCAAAATGGTCCCAGTTGATGTTGTGGCCAGTTGTTTTAACGTGATCAGCAATTGCAGAAGAGTGATCGTGTTTCGAAAGGGCCTTGAAATGACCGGAAAACGGAACATTTCAAGGCCCTTTCGAAACACGATCACTCTTCTGCAATTGCTGATCACGTTAAAACAACTGGCCACAACATCAACTGGGACCATTTTGACATTTTGGCATCTGGCAAGACTGACTACCATTGTAAAGTTAAGGAGACCTTGTTTATTCAAGAGTTACAGCCAGCTTTGAATGCCAATGTCAGCAGTGAAAAGCTTTTACTCTATTAGAAAGCCTTTTCATTGTCCCTTTACAGACAGTTTCCGTTTGAAACGTCTTAAATTTCTATTGATTGCATTTGTTTTCTGTCTAGGTTCCAGACTCCCATTTATACAGTATAAATAGCTTTTCAAAAAGTTGTAACCGTTATTCTTTTGAAAATGTATGTTGACTAGCATACGAAACGTCAAGATTATAAAATGAAAGTTTTCAATATGTTTATCACCGCTGTTTGTTTTATCTTTTTAAATTGTTCTTGTTTTTGCCATATAATAAACATCTTATTAACCGAGCTAAGTCGGTCTGTATGGAAGCCGATGATCTTGACCTCGGTCGTGTGTACAGACCTCGGTCAAGATCCTCCCATAAGAGCTAAGTCTGTACTCCTAATAATATGCATATCAAAAGAACGGCGGAGATGATTAAATTTTAAAGTTTTCGGGCTTTTCGAGGATAGAAAGCAATATGAATATAATCGTCTTATCGATATCAGCTGGATATCAGTAAAATCAGCGCCGCGAAATTTCACTAAACGATTAAAAATGCACTGTCGATGTTATAAGTTCATTCTCAATATCTTTCTTTTTGCTGCTTCTAGGATTTCTTGGTTACGAGGAATAAGTTGCTCTCGAGGCACATCATTTGATTGTAAAGATTCTTTGAAAAACCCCATTGGTTGATTTCTAAAAACTCTCCCATTACAGCACACACAGTCCCCTGAAATATATTTCAAAGAGAATTCAAATCAGCGCGGTAGCATATGTTTACCTGTTAAGAATTTCACCAAAAATTCTCCTTGCAAGCCATTTTAAACGTCCTAAATGTGTGTAGGTACTGTGATTAAACAGGTTTAGTTAATGATCAACCAGGAAGGAACAAACATCGAATTAGTAAAAGTCTTGGTAGAATCTAGCCAATCAGATCATTTGGTTGTAGAGCAACCCACTTCCAGGTGGATGAGAATTTGGAAGTGAAGTAGGTCTATTGTACATTTTGTTGTAGCGCCAAACCTCTCTTCTTTGCGTCCTTCCTTTGGTAAGCTACTGTGTTATTATGATCGTAACGTAAGGATATTTAACAATTAGACCCGCAGCACGAAAGGGCTACGGGTCAATAGCCCATGAGGCGAAGCCTCATGGGCTATCTACCCGTGGCCCTTGAGGGCGAAGGGTCTAATTGTTTTAGTATCACCTAACTAGTCGGACAGAAAAGGCAATAACAAAGTCAACAGATGCAAGTTTAAGAAATATTTATTTGGGAAAAAACGAAAGAAAAACCGGCGAATTTCGCTACTCGATGACTATTACTAATAGTCCTCAGCTATTACACTTTTTATTTTTTTTATTCCATTTTCACTGCATTAGTTGAACTAAATTACATAAGAAAACAATTAACTACGCACTAGAAAAAGATAAATTATTGCAGTGGGGAGGGCTAGAAGGGAACATACGAACCACTTCTCCACCTAATGATTGTGTTCTCGCTCTTTTATGCCGACCTAGATGACACTTGTCAATCAAGTGTCAAACTGACACCATGCCTTTCCGTAAGAACTTACACAGCCCTCGCAGAACGGCACTGCGCTTGCGTACGGGAATCATTACCATATTTTCCTTGGACCGAACACGAGAGTCGAATGAATCTTTTTCATTTCCCATTTTCTTCATGATTCCAACAAAAATCTGCCCAAAATAAACAACGAGAGCAATATAAAAATTACAGGTAACGTCTTTACAGAATAGAATGAAATTATTGTTACGGCAATGTACAGAAAAAAACTCAAAGATTGTTGTAAAATCGTTTTCAAACAACAACTCAGGCTTACTGAAGACGAAAGGTGGCCCTACTGGTTCCACCTTTTCCTTTACAAGACCCCACACACACAGGTGTCATCTTTACACAAAAGTTCTTGTGAATTAATCCGACATTCAACAGCCACGGTTTTCTGCGAGTAACACCTCTTATTTCTTAAATTAGCGTGCTGGTATGAGACATATGTCCATCCGTAAAGTTCACTAAAGAGGTAAGGTTTGCTGTGTTTTTACACTCAAGAAAATAAAACTTTACATTTAAGAATAAAACAGACCATCACTAACAATAAATTATTCTAGGAAAAATGGTAAGGTACAAACATATCCCAGCAATTCGCCTGGTCATTACAAAAATAAGGCTAAATAAAGATAACTATTCTTATTAAAATAACACCAGCTACGAAACTTAATGAAAACATTCTCTTTTTAGGTAATTTTATTCTAAGCACATGCAAAATAAATGTACCGAGTTTTTTCCATCAAGAATTTCTAACAATTAATTTTGTTCTCTAACAAAATTAACCACCTTTCTGAAAATCAATCCTTACTTACGTATGGCAATGACACTTTTGGCCGTCAAACTCCATTTTCCTTGATAGGCATGGTTTTAACACTTCATGAGTAAAAAATAGCAAACAAACTGCGGTTATAAACATAACGAGATAACGCATGTTGTAAAAACTTTCATTTATGAACTTGACGTTTCGTATGCTCCAACATACATCTTCAGAAGTAACGGTTACCTAAACAACAATTAAATTTAAACGCGAAGACTAATACCAAATAAGGAAAGTAATGACAATGAAAAAGTAAATGAAAATAAACAGACCTAGTTAAGTCTGCTGGAAAAATATAAGTGGCTAGTAGAGAAGAAGTTTCTCACTGCCAATATTTTCATTAAGAGCTGGTTTTAAATCACGAATCAGCGAGGCTTCCTTAATTTTACAATGTATATCAGACTGTCCAGTGGCTAAAATATCAAAGTGATCCCATTTAATCTTGTGGCCTGTTTGGGTCATATGGTCAGCAATGGCAGAAGAATGGCTGTTACTCGTCAGCGCTTTAAAATGTTCCGTTTTCCTGTCATGTAATCGACGTTTTGTTTTTCCAATATAGTAGTCATCACAATCCCAGCAGCTAGCCTTATAAACTACTTTAGACCTAAGGGAGCGGCTGAGTCTGTCTTTATAGGGGAAAAAAGACTTAATACGGCGAGTGTTTCTGAAAATAATCTTAGGATTAAAACAACCATAGAACTTGTAAATACATGATTTGAGCTGCTGAGTGACAATTTTACTTTGAATACCTAGATAGGGCAAAACAATGAAAATTTCTTTTTTGGGCACTGTAATGATATCCTTAGGCTTGTTTTGGTGTTTATTGACTACATCGTTCATGTTGTAAGAAATAATACCACGGGGGTACCCATTGCGTGACAAATGTCTCTTGAGGTCATCTAAAGCAGACTGCAGCAGACAGGTGATGAACAAATTCGCAGGCAACGATAAGTAAGTGTGCGGATGAGGTTAATCTTGTATTTCCGAGGTGTGAAAGAATCCCATTGAGTGTAGAGACCAGTGAACGTTTTCTTTCGGTAGATGGAAGTGGAAAAAGAGTTGTTAAGATCGCGTTTGATGAAAACATCAAGAAAAGGAATCTCTTGGTCCTGTTCAAATTCAATGGTGAATTGAATGTTCCTGTGCCGGCTATTGAGATAAGAAAGGAATTGAACAGCGGCGTCCTTATTGTGAAATAAGGTGAAAGTGTCATCAACATATCTAAACCAGATGGTTGGACGTGCACCGTTATTCATGACCCATTTTTCTTCAAAATCACACATAAAAATATTGGCCAAAACCGGTCCTAAAGGAGATCCCATGGCAACACCATCGATCTGGTCATATCATGTTATGATATGCAATTCTTGATCATCCCTGGACCTTGATGAAGTACCAAGACGCATTGCTCGTGTTATGCATTCGTGCATAGCACCTGGCAAGATTCTGATGCAGTGGTACAAGACTCGGATAACTTGAGATAAAACAGCACACACCACAAGGAAACAAGCAACAGAAGGTAGTAGGCCAAGCAAGACAATCTCGATCCACAGAAACACGTGAAGAAGGCTTTTACTTGGTCCTGTGGGCTCTATTCCCGCGGAGATATACGTGGCTTCCGCTAAATTGACGGTGCAGATAGCAAACAAGCTAATAAGAGAAAGACTCTCCCAGATATTCGCTTTACGGTCGCGGAATGGCCTTGGTGGTTGGTTGCCATTTGGTTTCTTCTTGAAGTATCGAAAGAGCCAGATAAAAAGAAAAGGCAAAGGGAATGCACAAGATATTAAGAATTCCTTGGCCGACACTTTGTCTTTGGAGAGCATCAGTGATCCCCAGAAAAGGACTAACACCAGGGGAATGACAAACATGACTAGGAAGACAATAAACAGATATTGCCACCACTGCCAACACTGAATGTTCCCTTCCATAAACAGACGCAAATCTTGACCAATAGGAACACAGTGCATAAGCTTGAGACTTGTATCTGCAAGTGTTTCGTATCCAAGTAGCAATGTTTCCAACGCGGCAGCCAGGTACAGTGGCAATGACGGGACTGGCAAGTGAAACGATTTGCTAATGAATCGATGAATGGCGTAGATGAAACCAATGGAGAGCAATGTTGCCAAAAACTTAAGACACATGAACAGTTCTTTGGTGACGGCATCAAGACCAGGAAATGGACAGCCAATGCTACCATCCATAGTTTTCACTTGGAAATTAAAAATTGCAATCACTGGTGGAATGAAGGGAACCATGTGAAGAGTATTCTCGGGGGACCTAACCATCACCAACTCTGCAACTTGATAAAAATAGAAGACGATCTTCAGGTACCCAGCATTGTGTTTATCACTGTTGTCTTCGTTTGCTGAGGACTGTTGACGAACGTTTTCGGCTTTTTTCATAAACCACAAACTCTGTTGATATAATAAGGAGAAGATAGGAGGCTTAAAGACGACGTAAAGTGCAAAGAACATGACGTAGATAAATGATGCCACCCAAAACCAGTGATCATTGCATTTCTCTATTTCTCTGCATTTCGTGGAATACAGGGCTTCACTGTAACCAGCAGAACATTGGCCACACAGTACGCCTGATCTGTTACCATAACAAACATTGTGGGCGTCACCAGAGGAATGGGTTGGAGTTTTGCAGTATTCTACTGGACATGAAATGAATTGCAGACTTGGTGGTCTTGTTGAAATGTTGAAACCCCAAAAGTTCTCATTGGCTTTAATTTTTCCATTTTCACATGTTGCTCCGTAGGGACATTTCAGGCACTTGGTGTCCTTGTTGATGTTGACGCCTTTGGTTGAGCCTCGCTGTAAGGTATAGGAACCATCGGGACACTCATCACAGAATACTTTGATGTAACTGACGTTCGTCCAACATGTCTCATAACCATTCCAGCTACGTTTCGTATCGTCATCCTTGACAAGTTCAAAACCAGTTACCACTTTCTCTGTTTTCACTTGCCGTCCGTACTGGCATCGAAGAGTAGAAGAGTCATCAATATCTATTGTGCTGCATTTGGTAACTTCAATCAGTGGGTCATAGAATTTCCTGTCGATGTTAGCTGTAAAAGAAGAACTTTCAATGGTGACGGGATCGACACTCTCATAACGCAGGAAACTGCCATAACTAGAGACTGGTTGTTTTGCGTCAGATGATCTTATGAAAGCTGTTTGAAGAAATGAACTATTTACAATGTTAAGTGTACCATAACCTGTTTTCATGAACACGTGACCTCCCTGTGTTAATCCCTCGTTGTCTTTAAAACGACAGTGTTTGATGGTGACGTCGCCGTTCTTGAGGTCTAAAGCTCCAGAGACACCCACGTTACCCTCAAATATGCTGTCCTCAAATATCACAGGGAATGAGTTCTTCTTCCACATAAATTTATTACTGTGGCTCCGCTCTCCTTCGCGACATTTACGCGGATCATCGTCTTTAATGTCGATATGTACGGTAGCTCGATCAACCAAACGATGCTTTAACTGAGAGTTGTTTAGAAACTTG
>JAHPZR010005423.1:0-2500 GCA_019787425.1 Platygyra sinensis
ACGGTGCAGGAGCCAAAAATGGTTTACGAAGAAGAGAATTAAGTCAAGAAAGTCGTATTCCCGTCATCAAGGTATAAAACAAATACGCGTAAACTATTTTAACGAATAGCGAATTACTCGGGTAACGAAAAATATCCATTCCTTCGGGAGGTTCGTTCAGCTATTACCTGATTTACATTAGCTTTCGAAGCGCTAGACTTACATATTAAGGAAATCGTTATGCTTGAGTCTGAATTGTTGGCAAAGAAAATTTGTCATTGAATTGGAGCAAAACGTAGGTAAAGAAATATCCACCGAAAACTGTTTATGGAACAGTATTTAGTATCGGATGCCATGTGTATTTAAAACAGTTTTAATTTCCAATTTTATGAGTTTTATTGTTAAAATTGTTTTGTCAAAATGCAAGTTCCCAAGGATGCTAATTTTTTTTTTAAATTCTGTTCTTACGCTTAATTTCTTTTGTTTTGATGCGTGAATCTTGATATCCAATGAGGAATCAGATGAAAGCAACGTGTGGTTTGGATACGATATCCAAAACACGTGTGGTTTTCATCTAGGTTTTCATTGGGTATCAAAACTCATGCACATGACGAATTAAGCCATTTTTTATTGGCCATCAAACTTATGAATTATTGATGAGCTTGAGAACACAGTGTAATACACGGCTTAGGCTTCTTCATTTGCTTTATTATATACATTTTAGGCGCGCAAAACAATTAAACACGCTTTTTCTATGTTTTATACTCTGATAAAACTTAGGTGTTTGACCAATCAGAGCGCGCGCAGGGTCTAATCTATGTTATAATACGCGATAGAATACAGATGTTCGCAGGTACGATATTTATTTTTAGTACGTCATTACGTGATAGAATACTGATGCTCGTAAGTACGCTATTTATTTTTGTTGCTAAGGATTTTTGAACTTGATTGTTTGCCATAGAAATCCCTTGTAGCTTTACATATTTTTAAATGCGACATTTAACTACAGAGCGCATACTTAACGACCATGTTGTCCTTCATTTTTGGACATAACGTTGTACAGGATCTGGAGGGGTATTTTCGGGATACTGGATTTCACCAAAATACAGTGCAGGAATGGGAAAAACGATAAATATCTTGTCAGGATCTTGGATTTGACTGTTCCCTGGGAAGCTAGATTTGCCCATATTAAGGCATGGGATGCGAGATGATTTCACCTGTTTGATGGCAATTCGGGAAATCCTTAAGACCCAAATAAACGTTCTACGGGTGTTTCCTTTCAAACCAAACTATACAGTGCACCTGGTTAGTATTTCTCTAAGTGAAACTGTAAGGGAGTATTTTTTTCAAGCATGTGCCAGAAAAGACCTTGTGGTGTAATGTACCAGTCAAATTCCAAAAGCACCCTACCCCCCGTGGGCAATCCCCGGGCCATTGAGTCGCATTAAGCTGCAACAGTGGGGAATTTGACCCAAAATGAGGCCCGCCCAGTGGAGCATTTGACTCTTGTGGTAAAACTTCTGTCTGTGGTTGGAAGCAAAAGGATTTCGGAATTCTTTGATTCAGTATTTAGGCCACTTCACAGGTTGAAGCTCTTTTCTATTCCAAATGGGTTTTTCTATTGCTGTCGTTTTATATAGTTATATCATGGAATATGCCTTTGCTTAAAGTGTGGAGTGAAGACAAGCTGAACAAGAAATTCTTAGTGGCTGAAAATTTTGCAGAACTTATTGCCACAGCTGCTTTAACATGCCTGGAGGGTGGGGAATGTGACCTTCTTTGAAGCTCTAATGGGTGGTCCATTTGACCATCTAAACTGGCAACACAGCGGGGAATTTGACCAAAATTTTTCGAAAAAGTCAAATGCCCCGGAGTTTGGGGGGGTTGTGATTCAGTTAAGTTAGTTGCTTAATTTCTTCAGTCTCTTTTAAAAAAAATCACATTTATTGTTATTTTGGGTGGATTTTTTTCAGCAGGTTAACTGCTAGATGGCAGTAAATATAGGAAGCAGTGATGGTAGCTTTGCTAAAGTAATAGTTTTGGCCTTGTTTTATCTTGTAGCTAGTAATGTTACTTCTAGTTCTTTTGCCAGAGCTTTGGTGACCTACAAAGAGAAATTCAGTGTACCCACTGAACTGTTCAAATTCATTGGATTAGAAAAAATTGCTAAGCCGGTAAAGGTCTCGGAGAAAACCCAAAGAAAACTGATGGTAACATCCTTAGGACAGACAAGGAAGGTGAAATAACCTACTTAAATCCAAGAATGGAGTCTAGTTTAATGGATATCGGTTTTGAGCCCAATGAACTAGATTCTATACCGGTAGAGGAACTGATAGAGGCACAAAAGGGCCATTTTTCTACTCTGTTGCCAAAGAAGTCGACCATAGTTCTGCTTATGCCCTGTCAGATATTGCTGCATTCGCCTAAACATCCAAAACTTCGCAAGCAGAACTGCTAGAGGATGAGGATGATGAAAACAACGCAAGTCAGTGACATTCACAACAAACAGGAACATGCAAAT
>JAHPZR010005423.1:7500-27500 GCA_019787425.1 Platygyra sinensis
GAAGAACTTCACATGACCATTATTTGTACTCTGCGAAATGCAGTTGGATAATAAAGGGAGAATTGGCTTCATTTCTTTTCTTAAGTCTCTTCTGAGCCTGAGCTTGTAGACCAGTATAGCATGTTTTTCTGATCCAACAGTGGCAAACATTTTACGCGGCATTGCCTTTGATATTGCAGCAGTTTGATTTGGTTCTTGTTGTCTTTTTTTTCATTAAATTCCAAATATTTCTTGCCTTTAGCTGTTTCCTTCAACTTTACATTGCCCACCACATGTCTGTATGTTCTTTGTAGCCTTTGAGCCCAAAAAAGATAGTGCTGTTTAGCAGAGTGTGTGCTTTCAGTGTGCTTTGTTTTTGGACAGGAGGAATTTCCTTGTTTTCTTAAATACGAGGTCATTCATGATACTGGCAGAGTAGTTGTTCTCTTTTGCATCTCCTTTAAAACTTGCAATTAGACTAGGGAGCAAAGAAGGCTCATAGTCTTTCCCATCTTTGGTTATGACCGAAATGATAAACTAGCAAATGTATTCGTTTAACTCCAATGCTGGAATTTGTTCAACTTTTCAAAGTTCATTCCTGGTTCCTAAAAAGATTTACAAAAGTTTTACATGTCGTTGTGTTTTTTGTAATGTGGCTTTTTTGTTGTTGTTCTGTAATAAAATTATGTAATGAATGGAATTCTACAAACCTTTCTGACATCTTGAAAATAAAAAGACGGGCTTGCCAAGGATGAAGTGACTTGCAGTATACGATTACTTTTCAGTAGTGAAAAACATCGTTCTACTACTCAGACGCTGTATATTATAGTTTGCAAGGAGACATGAGCGGGTTTGGGATTCAGGGAACCACACGAGGTAAAGAAAATTTTTTTGACCTTTCTCAGAATAGAACCCATCACTTCCGGATTAGATCTACGGTTACTCAGCTGACTGAGCTACAGACTTGTTTATCAAGCAGAAAAGGGATTGCATTTACATAGAGATTAATTAAACTGAAGCATTTGAGAAAGGATGCAGCGTTGTGTGACACCCTTACTGTAATCAAAGCATTTACTTCTTTGAAATCCATGTTTAATGGAACATTTTGTCTTGGAATAGAGTGTTTTTAATCAGCTCATAAAATGTCCTCCAATTTTGTACCCGAGTAATTTGCAGAGTAAACCTTCATGCGGCAGACACAAACACAGCGTTTTTGCAGAACTATCTTCCGCTAACCAATCAGTTTTTAATTTATATCGCGTGAATGTAGAGGAACTAAGGTACCAAGCCTTGGTGACTCAAAATGGCGGTTGAATTTACTTTTCTTCGAAGAATCTTTGTTTAGTTTTCTAAAACTCATTTCTGCTTTAGGGTGTTAAAAACTTTTGGCGATTATGAATAGTGTACGATTTGAACTTTTCGAGGAAGATGATGGGCCGCACAGTTAGGCAGGAAAGTGACTTAGAAAGAGACTACAGTTCGTATCTCGATGCTCGCAGACTCTGAAGAGCACTTTCTTCTTTGGATACAACAAGTTGAATTTTGGTAATTTGAGCCAATTTCCTTTTTTTGTATGGGAGCTCAATATGACTCTTCTATGGTGCTAGGGTAATCTATGCTGAGGAACTGCTACGAAAAGAGTATAAACTTCGATACTTCGTACAAAGTAGGTACTTGATTTAACAAATAAAGAAGCCTAAGCCGTGCATTACACTGTGATAAAACACGACAGACATTTGAGGACACGAGGGAAATGTAGAAAGCACGAGCCCCAGGCGAGTGTTTTCTACATTTCTCGAGTGTTCTCAAATGGCTGGAGTGTTTTATGTAATATATCAAAAACGAGTGCGAGTGTTTCATCAGGGGTTCCAAACACCGAGAAATTAATGAAAGCACGAGGCCGCAGGCCGAGTGCTTTTATTGTTTCGAGATGTTTGGAACCCCTGATGAAACACGAAGCACGAGTTTTTGATATGGCTTCTCAAATGAAACAATAGGAAATTATGCAGTGACATGTTTTCGCAAACGAAACAATAAGAAATTATGCAGTGTTAAATATTTCCCCTTTTCCGAAAGAGCGCGTTTGCATGTATGATTCATTACCGTCCAACCACGAGCATGGAAGGAGTGGCACGGTGCAGGAGCCAAAAATGGTTTACGAAGAAGAGAATTAAGTCAAGAAAGTCGTATTCCCCGTCATCAAGGTATAAAACAAATACGCGTAAACTATTTTAACGAATAGCGAATTACTCGGGTAACGAAAAATATCCATTCCTTCGGGAGGTTCGTTCAGCTATTACCTGATTTACATTAGCTTTCGAAGCGCTAGACTTACATATTAAGGAAATCGTTATGCTTGAGTCTGAATTGTTGGCAAAGAAAATTTGTCATTGAATTGGAGCAAAACGTAGGTAAAGAAATATCCACCGAAAACTGTTTATGGAACAGTATTTAGTATCGGATGCCATGTGTATTTAAAACAGTTTTAATTTCCAATTTTATGAGTTTTATTGTTAAAATTGTTTTGTCAAAATGCAAGTTCCCAAGGATGCTAATTTTTTTTTTTAAATTCTGTTCTTACGCTTAATTTCTTTTGTTTTGATGCGTGAATCTTGATATCCAATGAGGAATCAGATGAAAGCAACGTGTGGTTTGGATACGATATCCAAAACACGTGTGGTTTTCATCTAGGTTTTCATTGGGTATCAAAACTCATGCACATGACGAATTAAGCCATTTTTTATTGGCCATCAAACTTATGAATTATTGATGAGCTTGAGAACACAGTGTAATACACGGCTTAGGCTTCTTCATTTGCTTTATTATATACATTTTAGGCGCGCAAAACAATTAAACACGCTTTTTCTATGTTTTATACTCTGATAAAACTTAGGTGTTTGACCAATCAGAGCGCGCGCAGGGTCTAATCTATGTTATAATACGCGATAGAATACAGATGTTCGCAGGTACGATATTTATTTTTAGTACGTCATTACGTGATAGAATACTGATGCTCGTAAGTACGCTATTTATTTTTTGTTGCTAAGGATTTTTGAACTTTGATTGTTTGCCATAGAAATCCCTTGTAGCTTTACATATTTTTAAATGCGACATTTAACTACAGAGCGCATACTTAACGACCATGTTGTCCTTCATTTTTGGACATAACGTTGTACAGGATCTGGAGGGGTATTTTCGGGATACTGGATTTCACCAAAATACAGTGCAGGAATGGGAAAAACGATAAATATCTTGTCAGGATCTTGGATTTGACTGTTCCCTGGGAAGCTAGATTTGCCCATATTAAGGCATGGGATGCGAGATGATTTCACCTGTTTGATGGCAATTCGGGAAATCCTTAAGACCCAAATAAACGTTCTACGGGTGTTTCCTTTCAAACCAAACTATACAGTGCACCTGGTTAGTATTTCTCTAAGTGAAACTGTAAGGGAGTATTTTTTTCAAGCATGTGCCAGAAAAGACCTTGTGGTGTAATGTACCAGTCAAATTCCAAAAGCACCCTACCCCCCGTGGGCAATCCCCGGGCCATTGAGTCGCATTAAGCTGCAACAGTGGGGAATTTGACCCAAAATGAGGCCCGCCCAGTGGAGCATTTGACTCTTGTGGTAAAACTTCTGTCTGTGGTTGGAAGCAAAAGGATTTCGGAATTCTTTGATTCAGTATTTAGGCCACTTCACAGGTTGAAGCTCTTTTCTATTCCAAATGGGTTTTTCTATTGCTGTCGTTTTATATAGTTATATCATGGAATATGCCTTTGCTTAAAGTGTGGAGTGAAGACAAGCTGAACAAGAAATTCTTAGTGGCTGAAAATTTTGCAGAACTTATTGCCACAGCTGCTTTAACATGCCTGGAGGGTGGGGAATGTGACCTTCTTTGAAGCTCTAATGGGTGGTCCATTTGACCATCTAAACTGGCAACACAGCGGGGAATTTGACCAAAATTTTTCGAAAAAGTCAAATGCCCCGGAGTTTGGGGGGTTGTGATTCAGTTAAGTTAGTTGCTTAATTTCTTCAGTCTCTTTTAAAAAAAATCACATTTATTGTTATTTTGGGTGGATTTTTTCAGCAGGTTAACTGCTAGATGGCAGTAAATATAGGAAGCAGTGATGGTAGCTTTGCTAAAGTAATAGTTTTGGCCTTGTTTTATCTTGTAGCTAGTAATGTTACTTCTAGTTCTTTTGCCAGAGCTTTGGTGACCTACAAAGAGAAATTCAGTGTACCCACTGAACTGTTCAAATTCATTGGATTAGAAAAAATTGCTAAGCCGGTAAAGGTCTCGGAGAAAACCCAAAGAAAACTGATGGTAACATCCTTAGGACAGACAAGGAAGGTGAAATAACCTACTTAAATCCAAGAATGGAGTCTAGTTTAATGGATATCGGTTTTGAGCCCAATGAACTAGATTCTATACCGGTAGAGGAACTGATAGAGGCACAAAAGGGCCATTTTTCTACTCTGTTGCCAAAGAAGTCGACCATAGTTCTGCTTATGCCCTGTCAGATATTGCTGCATTCGCCTAAACATCCAAAACTTCGCAAGCAGAACTGCTAGAGGATGAGGATGATGAAAACAACGCAAGTCAGTGACATTCACAACAAACAGGAACATGCAAATACATGGACAAGAACTTCAGGGCACCCGCAAATACTCACTTGTTGGGTTGCGATTATCCAGGGTGTGACAATTGGCTTCACAAATCATGTCTAGGAGTTAAATTCGCATCTGATTTTGAAAGGGAAAACTATGCATTTGTATGAAAAGCGCATGATAGTGTTAAAGACATATTTAACAACCAAGTAACCGTAAAAACAACAGATTGTAACATTCCAGATGAAGAACTATCTGATGTACAGCCACCATGAAAGCTGTTAAGAAGAACGCAATACAAAGAAGGTTCCTCGCTGTTTATATGATCAAGCCATGCGCCAAATTACGTAAGTATGAAGGGGAATATTATCACATTGCTGATTTTTTATCCATTTAGCAAGGTAAGGTACACCAACCTTTATTTATTTATTACAATTGAATGGCGTATTTACAAAAGAGAGGAAAAAAAAAGCCATAAGGATAATTTGTAAAAGAGTCGCGTGACCCCATATAAAAACAAATCACCTCATAAAAATTACAATAAACTCACTAAAAGCTGTAATAATATTTACAATTTTGTTACAAATGTAATAACACTAGCTTTAAACTTGTCAGCATTGCATGCCGAAAGGACTTCAAGGGGCAAACTGTTCCATTCATCCACAATCCTATAAAAGTAACTGTTTTTGAGTATGTTTGTCCTGGCATATTAACGTCTAGAATGTCTCAGTGGACGACAGTTTCGAGAAGCGACTTCTATGAACGAGTGGAAAAAATTATCTCACCACATAAGACCAATTCTGGGCTCTATCTTGAACATATTGCGGCCTAGTCTTGCGAATGCTGCATAAGACCTCAGCTAAGTCTGAAGTTCCAGTATTCGAGTGAAAAAACAAAACAAAACAAAAAAGAACACTGAAATCTTTTGTCTGCCTCTTGGTGCTTTCAGAAACCAAGACAAAAGTAGGAAAGTGGTCATTGTCTAAAACAAAGGAGATTTTATGGACTGAATGTAGCCCCCACTTGCTGATATTTCGCGAAGTACCCAAAGTTCGACTTTGGTCAGTTTCTGTAAACGCTGAACATCTAGAGGATATTTTACCTGAGCTCGAAATAGCCGAAAAAGAACGCTTACTTGAAGAAGAGAAAAGAAAATGGGAGAAACAAAAGATATGTCTATATGTCTTCTCAAAGAAGTCCTTAACGACCTTAATGTTATTTATAAAGCAAGTGAAAAGAAACGTGACCTTATTGCCAAAGTTCGCCAAGCCCGAGAAAGGTTGCAAGAAAGTTATTTTCCACAAGACGCACCCTGTCATTTTGCATTGTATCATAACAATGACTATATGGATGACCAATCACACTGGCATAAAAGCTGCACATTCAAGGCCTCTTTGTTCTCGTTGATTTATTATGATGACAGAAAAGAACGTCTTACATCTTTTATTTCAGCTTATCTTTCTTTTTGAGCTTGTAGCCTTATACTTGGAAAAGCTTCTCTATCAAGAAGTAGTTTGTTTTATTGTTATGGTTTAAAGTTTGTATCTTGGTTTGGTCAGATGCTTTGTTACCGAGCTCTTTTGTCTTTGGATGGAGTTATTATCCATCCTGCTGGTTATTCGCCAAAGTGAATTCAGAAATGCTTTCTGGCCTTCCCATTGCAAATCCGTCTTGCCAAGCTTTAAATACGATGTAGATAGCTTTGTTGGACATAACAGTTTGGAGGTTTTTAATGTTTAAATTTGAAACAGGACGAGAATACAGCAGGACTCATGAATGATATGTTGCAGGAAGTGTTACTTCAGGTTACTTTGCAACATCTGGTGCACGATATATTCACAGTGAAATCGAGGCTTTTTCTGTGACAGTTACTCGTCACAACCGCGCGAGAGACTGGGTCCACTAAGTGACTATCATGACGAAGCGTCGCAAGTCTTCATCTCGAGTAGCAAGTTTTTCAGTTGAGAGTTTGCGGGAAGAGGTTGATTTAGAAATAAGTACGGAGGGGATTAGCACAAAACTTTTAGAAGATCTTCGGGTGCTAAATTTAAAGCGTGTGGAGCATGTTTCGCCTGATATTGTGCTGTGCGCTGTTATCGTCAAGTTTGGTTTGGCGCTTGTGTGTTCCATATCTCGTGTAATGACTGAGACATTTCAGTGCGTTATTTATGACGTGTACCGCTGGTAACATGTTTCGCGGTCACTATAAGAGAGCACATGGTCTATTTTGAAGTTTTAGTTTTCGCTATGATTGTGATAATTTCCTTTTGTATTAGCGGCGCAAGTCACGAAAAACTTGTAAGTATCGATCGGTTTATATTTAGCTTTCCTTTCGTTTGTCATTCGATTGTTATTTTGCTTTATTCAGCGGATTTGTACATTTAATTTCAGTGAATCGTTGTTCATGTAAGAAAAGAAGTTGCAGTTCAGCGCATCTCAAGTTTTCCTTGTTGCCGCCTTCAGTAGCGAACATTGGGTTCCTACATCATTCAAAGTTTTTCCTCTTCGCGTATTTTGTTCTCGAGATGTCAGACGGGGCGAAATGGACGTCGCTTCAACACACGCTGGGCACGCGCGCCATCAAAACTGCCGGGTTCGCAGTGTGCAACATTTTTGGGCCCGTGAAGTTGGGAGACTGGGCTCAAATAATATTTTCCGTGCGTTGTCGAGATCAGCCGTTTTTTACGAAGCCTAACGACGATGTAGTTCGATTGATCGTCGATTTGGCGCCAATTTTGCATTCTACGGGGTGAGAGCTTCACCTAGATACCAAACATGGCCGAACTTCTCACTACGGTCATTGCAGGTATGTCCCCACTCGAGATCTTGTTTTTGCTTAATCGTATCGCTAACTAACAGATGCTGATATTTGGCTTCATATAACTTTCGTCTGTCCACAGGAAGAGTACAGATCTCTACCAAGAACCGAGGAAATACGATGGAAGAAGAAACCTATGTTTTTAAATTTTCGGTTTACACAACCGAATAACCGTGCGACGGCTGCAAAGAGCGAGCTATTTGGTCTATTTTGTACAGCGACCTGTGGGAAAATATCGCACTTTTTAAACAAGAGGCAAAAGGATATTTAAAGGGCTTTACGAACAACACGCTTGAGGGAACGATTCATTTTCCATTTTGTGTGAATCATCACTCGACATAGGAGCAGTGTTAAAAGACGAAGCCTGTGAACAGGAAGATACCAGGAAAAGGCAAAGCAAAAGTTCTTATTTCGAGCATCGAGGAATCCAAACTGAACTACAACTACTCGTCAGTTAAAGTAAACAAAAGAATTCAGAACCATGACACACTGAAGATTGGACGTCATAAACATTAACCATATGGTTCGAAGGAAGGCTAAAGTTTACAGCAGGTTTAATGTTGGAGTTTTTCTGAAGAGAAAAGGCGTTTAAGAGATGAAGCTGCCAAGGCTCACAAAGTTCTAGTCAAGGAAAAGGCTAAATTATCAAACCTTATTCGGAAAGTAAGTATTCAACCCCCCCCCCCCCGCCCCCCCCCCTTCCACACACAGAATTTTTTTTTTTTTTCAACTCTTCACTTACATACTTCTTAGAGGAAAATATGTCAACATGTTATAAGTAAGCTGGCACCCAGGTCTATGTTTTTTGTAATTACTCGGGCTTTCCAAAGGAAACGCCCGAGTTGAAATTTCGGCTTCGTTTTTTTTTCGTTCAGCCACAGTTTGCAATTCTTTACTTAATACGCATGCGCGAAGATTTTACTGATGAGCACATGGCATGGTGTAATGGCGGACGGAGCCGGACTAGCGGACAAGAGTTTATGCGGTGGAAGATCAGCACAAATGCTGTGTACGGATACAAAACGGATACAAAATGTGCACACAGCGTTCACGGTAGACCGACACTAAAAGATGAGGAGCGCTTTCGAAACGGGTTGGTCCGCAAACATTACGAGAGATCTCTTTATGAGCGAACATTTATGAGTGAACCTTCATCGAGAAACATGCTATATCAACTGAGTTATGTAATGTTAATCGAGAGAAGTATAAACTTAAGTCTCATCGTGTATGTAGACGCGATCGTGAACCAAGCAGAATACCAATAACAAGTTTGAAAAGTCTAAGGAACAAAGCAGAAAGGTTATAGAATTTGTCTATGCACGTATTCTTTCGTGTTTTCCCATGTCATCTACATTGTACTGTTATGTTAATGCTATAAATATATTCAGGAAAACGAAGTTTAACCTCGCCTATGGATCAATATAATATTGTTCGTATGAATTCTTTTTGAAAGTGTGGAGCTGGAGCTCATTCGTTTTGCCGATGTTTGTACATGTTCCGAAATGAATATTTAATCAGTGGCGTGTAACTTAACACTCCGGAAAGTACTTTGCAAGTAGACACTGTGACCCCTTTCCGCAGTATGATATTATTATACAGGCGGTCATCCCGCGATTAGGTTTGCTTCCGATTTAAGCACTCCATTTTGCTTGCGTTTAATCCAACCCGGAAAAACGTCTTCACAGTTCAAAACAAATATGTTTTCCGCTTACTGTATACACAAGTAATAACCATGCATCTCTAGCATACCGAGATAAAAGCAGTTACAAGATAAACCCATCATTACAAAAAAGCCTTACCGAAGTACGTGCAACAAAAACAATCTTTCTCTCCAACTCAAAGCCCGAGTGAACGCAAATATGCGTCTAGTAGTTTGTTTCTGGTGTCTTGGCCAAGGCCGGTTTGGACGTTGATTCAGCTGAACTTTTCTGGCTGTTGGATTACGTTCCGTAATTCTGCGACCCATCGTGTGGCGAGTTTTGTGTTTTCTCTCGCAGAACTTGGAGACCGTGATCCTGAATATCTACTAGCATTTCCTTTTAATTCTAAAAGACTTGTCTCCCCTGCATGATTGGTTGGCGGGATTTCCTTCTTTCGTTGCGCCAGAACTCTGTTTCACATTCGTTGTTGCATCCGTTTAGTTGAAACTCAGTATCCGCCATATTGGTTCGTTTGGACCCTTGTTGGGCTTCTTCTTCTGCTACAGAGCACGTTCCTCCTCTCTTGTGTTTTTCCTTTGATCTTTAATTTATCAGGCATATTCGATTGTTTTGAGTGGAGGTAATCAACACAAATTCCTCGAGAATTGGGATTTTTCTGGGGAAGAATATTACTCCTTCAAAAAACTGCATCCGCACTGCTGCACCGAGGCGCATGCTCTCCCCCCTTTAGAGGTTTTTTGAAAATCTCAGTTGCAATATTTTTGAGAATGTTCTGACTTGCATAAACCAATAAACTGATTTTCAAAGTGTCCTGGACACATGACGCGTTTTTGTGGAGCACCAAACGATCACTACTGCCAGGGATATGATTACACGAATGTTACAAGCAACCTGGTATCCCGTGGAGATGAAGAACTTGTCAGTTTCTACATCTCCACGTGATACCAGTGGCTTGTAACATTACAAGTGTAATATATCCCTGGCAGTGATCGTTTGTGCTCTCACAAAACGCGTCATGTGTTCAAGACACTTTGAAAATCAGATTTTATGTTATGCAGTCAGAACTTCTCAAAAATTATTACGAGATTTTTCAAAAACCTCTCAAGGGCGAGCATGCGCGGTGTCTAGCGTGCGGATGCACATTTTGTGAAGGAGTAATATCTTCCCCAGAAAATCCCAATTCTCGAGTAATTTGTTGTTTACCTCCACTCAAAACAACTATATGCCAGATAAATTAAAGATCAAAGGAAAACACAAGAGAGGAGAACGTGGCTCTGTTAAAAAAGAAGCCCAACAAGGTTCCAAACGAACCAATATGGCGGATGTGAGTTTCAATTAACTGATGTCAATAACGATGAAACAGCGTCTGGCGCCAACGAAGAAGGAATCCCACCAACGAATCATGCAGGGGAGACAATTCTTTTAGAATTAAAGGAAATGCTAGTAGATATTCAGATCACGGTCTCCAATGTTCTTCGAGAAACACACAAAACTCGCCAACGAGGTCGCAGAATTACGGAACGTAATCCAACAGCAGAAAAGTCAGCTAATCAACGTCCAAACAGCCTTGGCCAAGACACAGAAACAACTAGACGCATATTTGCGTTCACTCGGGCTTTGAGTTGGAGAGAAAGATTGTTTTTGTTGCACGTACTTCGGTAAGGCTTTTTTGTAATGATGGGTTTATCTTGTAACTGCTTTTATCTCGGTATGCTAGAGATGCATGGTTATTACTTGTGTATACAGTAAGCGGAAAACATATTTGTTTTGAACTGTGAAGACGTTTTTCCGGGTTGGATTAAACGCAAGCAAAATGGAGTGCTTAAATCGGAAGCAAACCTAATCGCGGGATGACCGCCTGTATAATAATATCATACTGCGGAAAGGGGTCACAGTGTCTACTTGCAAAGTACTTTCCGGAGTGTTAAGTTACACGCCACTGATTAAATATTCATTTCGGAACATGTACAAACATCGGCAAAACGAATGAGCTCCAGCTCCACACTTTCAAAAAGAATTCATACGAACAATATTATATTGATCCATAGGCGAGGTTAAACTTCGTTTTCCTGAATATATTTATAGCATTAACATAACAGTACAATGTAGATGACATGGGAAAACACGAAAGAATACGTGCATAGACAAATTCTATAACCTTTCTGCTTTGTTCCTTAGACTTTTCAAACTTGTTATTGGTATTCTGCTTGGTTCACGATCGCGTCTACATACACGATGAGACTTAAGTTTATACTTCTCTCGATTAACATTACATAACTCAGTTGATATAGCATGTTTCTCGATGAAGGTTCACTCATAAATGTTCGCTCATAAAGAGATCTCTCGTAATGTTTGCGGACCAACCCGTTTCGAAAGCGCTCCTCATCTTTTAGTGTCGGTCTACCGTGAACGCTGTGTGCACATTTTGTATCCGTTTTGTATCCGTACACAGCATTTGTGCTGATCTTCCACCGCATAAACTCTTGTCCGCTAGTCCGGCTCCGTCCGCCATTACACCATGCCATGTGCTCATCAGTAAAATCTTCGCGCATGCGTATTAAGTAAAGAATTGCAAACTGTGGCTGAACGAAAAAAAAACGAAGCCGAAATTTCAACTCGGGCGTTTCCTTTGGAAAGCCCGAGTAACAAGATGATTTGGAAATTCAGCTAGCCGCAGCGAGGAGGAAAATTGATGATCGCGAATCGGAAATCGCAGAGCTTCTACGATCTCCAGGACGCACTAGAACAGTATACTAGAAAAAACTCCCTCGAAATCCATGGAGTCCCTGAGTCCGCCTACACCTCGACTGAGGAGGTCGTCTTCAAGCTAGCTGAAGCTCTAAATGTCGACATAAATCCAAACGACGTCGAAATCTCTCACAAGCTTCATAGGAAAGGTATAAACCAATTATTGTAAAGTTTCAAAGCCATAAAGTGAAGGCAAGAATGTATAAGGAGAGGGCGAAATTAAAGCATGTCCGTATATCTGACCTTTATCCCGATTCAACGACGGCAACTCGAGTAGAATCAGGACGAATCTACCTAAATGAAAACCTAACCTCCCACAGGAGGGATATTCTGAAACAGGCGAACCAGAAGCGTAAAGATGGTTTATTGACATCTGTTTGGTCAATGGATGGGAAAATATTTGTCAAAACATCCCCAGAAG
This sequence comes from Platygyra sinensis, assembly GCA_019787425.1. Classification (NCBI taxonomy): domain Eukaryota; kingdom Metazoa; phylum Cnidaria; class Anthozoa; order Scleractinia; family Merulinidae; genus Platygyra; species Platygyra sinensis. The sequence goes on from JAHPZR010005423.1 coordinate 19,735, forward strand.
GAAGGCCGATCAGAATCTATGAAAAAATTGATTTAGAGAATCTTTAAGGTAATCACAGTAGAATGATGTACTCTTTGACTTGTAGCTGGGGACAGGAACCAGGTGCCCGAGAGGCCAGGAAGGAAATCTCTAAAATTAATTTTTGTTTACTTGTATTTTTTTTGTTGTTGTCGAGCTCGCTTCATTTATTTAATATAATTTTTAGTTTTCTGCATGTCTATCAAGCTAACTTATGATATTACATCGTTAAACGTAAGAGGATTAAGGGATCAAAGTAAAAGGAGGAGCATTTTTTCATACCTCAAAGATCAAAAATCCAAACTATATTTTCTACAAGAAACATATTCTGAAGTAAACGATGAAATTATTTGGAGAAATGAATGGGGAGGTAAAATATTCTTTTCCCATGGTACCAAACACAGCAAAGGTGTTTGCATTCTAATCAATCCCTTGGTGCAAGACAAAATCGATTATTCTTTTAGTGACAAGTCTGGAAGAATTGTGTTAATTACTATAGTTATCAACTCTTTAATGTTATCGCTTTGTAATATTTACGCCCCAAACAATCAAGCTGAACAACTGGAATTCTTGCAAGAGCTAAACAATTGCCTTATAGACAAATCGGAACTGACTACACTGATCGTAGGTGGCGACTGGAATTGCACTTTATCAAAAGATGATAAAATTGGAGGCAAGCCCTGGAAAGCAACTAATTATAGAAATTTAGTCCTGACTACTATGGATATACTTGATCTCGTGGACATTCAAAGAGAACGACATCCAAAATTGCGCAAGTATTCTTACGAATCAAAGGCTCTAAAAGTAAAATCCAGAATAGACTTTTTTTTGGTCGCCAAAAACTTGACACAATTCGTCAAAAAGAGTGAAATCTATCCTTCCATAGCGCCTGACCACAAAGCAATTTACATGTCATTGTCTTTGTCTAACGAAACACCCAGAGGACACGGACTTTGGAAATTTAATAATTCACTGTTGAACAATGAACACTATGTCAACAAAATACGTGAAATATATTTTCAAACTTGTTCTTATTACTCTAAGTTAACTGACAAACGGCTTTTTTGGGAGATGCTTAAAATGGAAATTAGAGCAGCAACCATCTCTTTCAGCAAAAATTTAGCAAAAGCAACAAATTGTAGGGAAATGGAAATAACACGTCGACTTCAGGCGTTAGATGAGCTCATCTGTAATAACTTTCAAGCCCCTGACATTGATCAGGTCTTAAATGAATTTGATGATCTCAAAACTGAACTTCAAACAATATACACGAAGAAGGGAAACGCAGCAATTTTTAGATCGAAGTGTAGATGGGTGGAAAAAGGTGAGCGCCCCACCAAATACTTTTTTAACTTAGAGAGAAGAAATTACAATAAAAAGACTATATCTGAACTACGGGTGGAGAACGAAACAATTATTAAAAACGAGACCCAAGTTTTGGACGCTATTGAAAAGTATTTTAAGGATTTATATACATCAGGATGTAGCGTAACACAAGAGGAATACGATAGCTTTGTTCAGGAATTGCGCCTTCCTAAGCTTTCTGATGAAGAGCGAGATGAAATTGAAGGCCTTTTAACGTACGACGAATGTAAACAGGTCTTAGAAACTTTTCAAAATGATAAGTCTCCAGGTGAAGATGGTTTTACGGTAGAATTTTATAAATTTTTCTTCGAACTGCTAGGACATAACCTCGTCGAAAGCTTCAATGAGGCTTATGAAGCAAACGAGCTTTCCATCTCCCAAAGAAGAGGCATCATTACTCTTATACCAAAGGAGGACGGCTCCCTGTTAGATTTATCAAATTGGCGACCAATAACTTTACTTAACGTTGATTGCAAGATAGCAACTAAAGCCATAGCTAAAAGAATAGAAGCTTCGCTACCAAAGCTAATAAATTCGGACCAAACTGGTTTTATAAAAGGACGCTACATTGGGGAAAATATCCGTCTCATAATCGACATCATGGAATATACTAAGACGCATAACATTCCAGGTATTCTAGTGTCTCTAGACTTCAGAAAAGCTTTTGACTCCCTTGAATGGCCCTTTATAATGAGAACATTGGACGTCTTTAATTTTGGTACGAGTATTCAAAAATGGGTTAGCACCTTTTACACCAACATAGAGAGTGCCGCATTAAACAATGGTTTTCTGACAAATTGGTTTCGGCCGTCTAGAGGAGTCCGTCAGGGATGCCCACTATCCCCGTATTTGTTTATTCTTTCAGCTGAAGTACTGGCCAATAAAATCCGACAAGACCTACATGTCAAAGGAATTGAAATATTAGGAAACGAACTGAGATTGAGCCAATATGCAGATGATACGAATCTTTTTTGTGCTGACCTGGCTTCTGTAGAAAAGGCCTTAGAAATAGTTGATAACTTTGGTTCGCTAGCGGGCCTAAAATTAAACCGGAAAAAAACAAAAGCGATCTGGTTGGGAAAATGGAAAAATAATAAAAACAATGCATTACAACTGAAATGGCTACGCAATCCGGTCAAAATCTTAGGAATCCATGTCTCGTACGACGAAAAGGGAAATAACCAACACAATTTCAACCACAAGTTACAAAAATTGCAAACAAATCTGGACCTATGGAGGGCACGTGACCTTACACTATTTGGAAGAGTACTAATTATAAAATCTCTCGCTCTATCACAACTCGTTTACTCAGCATCAATTCTCAATGTCCCTCAAGAAATAACGCCAATAATCAAAACAAAACTGTTTAAATTTCTATGGAAAAACAAAAACGACAAAATAAAAAGAGAAGGCCTCTATCAAGATCGAGACAAAGGGGGTATTCGTATGATTGACGTAGAAACTATGATTAAAGCATTGCGGTTAGCTTGGATTCCGAGACTTTTCGCACCAGGAAGGAAAAACTGGAAAACTATCCCAGACTATTATCTAGATAGATATGGAGGTTTGAGTTTTCTTTTAAGATGTAACTACTGCACAAAGTATATTGACGGTTTGCCATCTTTTTATAACGACATTTTAAAATTTTTCAATGAATTGAAAACCCGGTATAACTACGACAGAGGACAGGATATGATCTTATTCAATAACAAAGAAATTCTCGTTGGAGGGAAGCCCATATTCATCAGTGAATGGTTTAACAACAATATTCTGTCTATACAAGACTTGCTGAATAGTAATGGCCAGTTTATGTCTTACCAAGAATTTAAAAACAAATTCGCTTGTAAAACGAACTTCCTCCAATTTTATCAAGTTGTAAGTGCAATACCGAAGCATCTAGTCACAAAAGCAAAAACCACAGTTCCACCGGAAAGTGAACTATACATTGAGAACAGCCCCCTTTTCCAACTAGACGACCAGACAGCAATCCACTTAGGCAACGCCAAAACTAGGGACTTCTATTGTTTATTTAACAAAAAAATTCACACGAGGTGTCAAACTGGCCCAACAAAATGGAACCAAACAATGCACCTGGATGGAGAGGCATGGAAAAAAATATTTAACTCCCTGAAAAACATTTGTAAGGAATCAAAATTAAAAGAATTTCAATTCAAACTTATTCATAGAATTGTCGTAACAAAAAAAGAGCTTTTTCGATACGGAATCAAAACGGATGACGAATGCCTCTATTGCGGTGAACATGATTCAATTGATCACACATTTAAAGATTGCGAATTTGTTAAACACTTTGTAAAAAATGTCATCGACTGGTTTAATGCTGTCAATAATTCGAACTTTATCCCAACGATTGAAGAAAAATTATTTGGCATCATGTCAAGGGCGGACCCAGGGTTTTGAAATGGGAGGTGAATTTTTGTAATAATGTCAGAGAAGTCAAATATCATTTCAATATTTGAGGGATAAGAAAAAAAAAAAGAAAGAAGAGGGGCTCAGAAAAAAAGGGGGTGAAAATTCACCCATTTCACCTCCCCTGGATCCGCGCCTGCATATCCGGCCCATATGATAAAACATTACTAAAGAAGTTTAATTATGATGTGAAGTATATGAAATAATTCATATTTGAACTGCGGTTGTAGATGCAAGTGAAGAATGATCATCGCAGTTACATTTTCCAATTTTAAGCAATTGGAAAAATCCAATTGCTTAAAATTGGAAAATTAACTGCGATGATCATTCTTCACTTGCATCTACAACCGCAGTTCAAATATGAATTATTTCATATACTTCACATCATTTCATTCCTCACGGGTGATATGAACTCAATAAATTGACCTCGCTCCCAATGTGGGGCTTCATAGCTCAGTTGGTAGAGCATCGCACCGGTATTCGCGGAGGTCACGGGTTCGAATCCCGTTGAAGCCCTGATTTTTTTCAGGCTTCTTCTTTCCAATTGCTTAAAATTGGAAAATTAACTGCGATGATCATTCTTCACTTGAAGTTTAATAGCTCTTTTCATGGTTAGTTTTTCTCATTTGCATTACAATGTAATCCAACGGGGATGCGAGGCAATTTCGGGCTAAAACTGCAAAACAGCCCGAAATTGCCTCGCATACATGCTAAATCTTATTGTAATGCAAATGAGCAAAGGTAACCGTGAAAAGGGCTATTATACGACCTTGTTTATGAGATACTACATCCACACTTGTAAGATGCATAACAAAGCTATTCACCTCTCTACTTTCGTTGACAAAGTATTATTTAAATACAGAATTGAAAAATTTTCTTAATAACTAATTGGAAAAATACTCCTCCCCCAATGTATGCACCACAAGAGACACGTTTAAACGATTTAAATACTTATAAAGGCGTGTAATGTCCTATATATACAATACAGTATTATTTTTTTAATTATTAATTAGAAGAAATACTCCTTCACTGTATTGAATTGGTAACAATGTTAACTAGGTAAACACATGCAGATGGTAAATAAAGATATCAAATAAAAAACCTCAAGAGGTTACGCTCACGATTACTATGAGTGATAGAAATCACGAGCTCATAATCTTATTGTTTTCAAGTAATGCGAAGCGATTCTGGAAACTGCACGACGGAAAAATCACTATCACGAGTTTGTTACATATCCAGAAGCACTCAGCAACTATTGCATGGATTTCAGACTGTGTGAACCAGAACCCACCACAGCATGTTCCCATAATGCCACGCACGACGGAAAAAAACTTTGACGATTTTGTTAAATATCTTGAAGCACTCAGCGTTGCATGGACTTCAGCCTGGGTGAACCAGAAATATGTAACATGTTCCAATAATGTCACGCACCACGGAAAAATCACTATCACGATTTTGTTACATATCTCGAATTACTCGTGGACCTCAGCCTGGGTGAACCTGAAAGGATATGTAACATGTTCCTATAATGTACGTCACGCAAACGGAAAAATAACTTTGACGATTTCGTTACATATCTTGAAGCACTCATCAGCAACCGTGTTGCATGGACTTCAGCCTGGGTGAACCAGAAAATATCCTCTAACCCTCGGCAACGTCAAAATACTACGTGGACGTTTGCGTGGGCAAACCAGAGAGTATTTATAACACGTACCTATACGGATTTTCTATGTATCCGAAATAATTGTCTTTCAGAAAACAAGTGGACGATGGATTCAGTATTTCTAACTCAGAAATGAAAATAGTGATTTTTAGTACCTCTCTAGTCCCCATACAAACTAAAAGCATGAAAATCCCCGGGGGGGGGGGTACTCCCTATAGTGGCCTATACGGGGAGGCTCCGCCCGAAAGGGGTACCTTTTTCAGGCTTCAGGTATATAAAAGGGTAGGGATTTCACAAGTTGAGGTATATAATAGGGTAGGGAAATCGGTGATTTAGGTATTTAAGATGGCCTTTAATTACAACATTTCGAATAGCCGCCCCTTATGGCTGTATCGGTTTATTTATTAAGGGCTACATGAAAATGAGAACAAGACTTCCTAAATTAGGAATGCGAAAGGGGTACCTTTCTTCAATAAAAGGTATATAAAAGGGGTACCTTTTCTGCCAAAATGGTATATAAAAGGGTAAGGGGTTGGACCTCGGGGCGGTGCCTCCCGTATTAAAATTTGTTAAGTACCCTCCCCCCGGGGAAAATCCGTGTAAGTTATGATATAAATAAAAGATTAATCTGATGATATAACTTGGTACCTTCGTCTTGTTGTCTTGATTCGATGCTCTACGAGGTTGGTCACGGCTAGCGCTAGCTGAAGACACTTTCTGGTTCTCTCTGTCGTTTTCAGGTGATTGAATTCTTGTACAGGCCAATCGCGGTTGTCGGTTTTGTTTGGTTTCCAGCAACAGTTTAATGGTTTCAGCAACAACAAATCCAAACGTATATCCAGGGGCAGCTTCTTTGTTGTTCTTCCCACGAAAAGAAAACCAGCGCACCTTCTTTAATTCCGCGAGGAAAATTCGACTGAAAACTGAATCAATTTCGCACAAATGCGTCAGGAGAAACACCATATCTTCTAATTCGGGAGGCAAACCTCGTTTTGTGCCCATTTTCAATGACCGATGACGGGTTCATTCGAAGTCGAAGTCTCTATTATATGTAAGCGAACAATATTCCCGCGTTGTGAAAATTTATTATAAAAAAATAAATTATGCGGCCAGATCATATCTGAAAATTACCAGGTTACTTATAGTACACAGTTTCTTTTATTGAAAGAAATTTTCGCAAACCACAATAAAACCGCAAAATTCTTGTGATGACAGCAACCAAACAGATAAATGACGTCACGCCATAGCAACCGGACCTGGACCTTCCTTCTGCATGAATTTTTTTCTTTACCTTCTTCTTTGCACGCTTCTTGGTAATTTCCCGTGCATGAATTTTTTTTTTGGTTTTTTCCCCACCCCCCCCCCCCCCGATCACTTTTCTAATGGTCCGTCCCTTAGAAAAAGACTTAAAAGACACGCCCAACGCGATTGTGTAATTAGTTGTGAAAATCTTTGCCTCGAATTGCCATCACAGGCTGCCGATTCCTTTCTGAAAAGGGATATTTCCCACAACTGCGGTAACTTTTTACAAAATAGAACAACCATTGCACCTCCCCCGAGATCCAATCTACATACCCCCGCCATTTTTGGCTTGTTAAATGCTTAATAATTTTCATAATCACTTTCTCCGTTTTTCACTGCTGCAGTTGTTGATTCTTCAATGAGATTTTCGTCGTCTGACTGCTGAGACTGCAACAATTTCTGTACACAATTCCCTCCTTTAGCCACGCTAACTTCATCCTCGTCGTCCCTTACGACGATCACTTCTCTTCGTTTCCATTTTGAGAGAAATATCTTTACGCTTCTTGTTTAAGTCAGCCATAACCGAACCTGGCAAGAAACGCGCGAACCCATTCTTAAGCACGCGGAAAAGCCAAAAATGCCCCCTTGGTGTCTGGCTACCAAGTTCCCACAGTTAATGTTGTGTGCTATTTTAGAATCATACGGGGAGACTAGGTGCAATAAAAAATAATAGTGATGATAAGAAAATTCATACGAATTGTTCCCGATCCAAAGGATATATAAGCTAAGAAAATGGCGGGACACAAAACTTAATGAATTTATTTTACTTGTCCAGACATCGCGCCGGCAACACATTTGGAAGTTGAATGGAATTTTCCAAAACTAAGGGTTGATCGTTGACATCATTGTGTTGTTAGAATAGAGCCCAACAAAATAGTTATATAACTAGTAATAGTTATCACTGAAGCTGCCCCGCTTTCTTTTATTTCTCCTGATTGGAAACAATAATATTGAATGTTATTGTATGAACTAAAATTTTATATTTTTTTGT
>JAHPZR010005423.1:35000-42500 GCA_019787425.1 Platygyra sinensis
ACGGGGGAACGGGGAAACGGGGAACGGGGAACGGGGAACGGGGAACGGGGAACGGGGAACGGGGAAACGGGAACGGGGGAACGGGGGAACGGGGAACGCGGGAACGGGGACGGCGGAGCGGGGAGCGGGGAAACGGGGATACGGGGGAACGGGGAATTCGGGGAAACGGGAAACGGGAAAACGGGAAACGGGAAACGGGGGAACGGTGGGAACGGGAACCGGGAAACGGGGAACGGGAAAACGGGCGAAAACGGGCAACGCGGGAACGGGGAACGGGGAACGGGGAACGGTGGAACGGGGAAACGGGGAACGGGGAACGGGGAACGGGGAACGGGGAACGGGGAACGGGGGAACGGGAGTCTGGGAAACGAGTGTACAGCGGTAAACCCGCCAAAATATTCAAAAATGGCGGACGAAGGAAACAAAGAGGGAACCAACTGAGGAAGTGTCACGGTTGTCAAAAGGTGAGTTTCTGCGTGCTGGCTGTGCACCCAGATGACTATACGTTCTTGTTAGCGTAGAGTCCGAGTTGCTGGTTTGAAGTGTCACCCCGTCAAAAATATAAATCGTAGCCATTCAATAAAACCCAGATGATTGATGAATAAACGATCTTGCCAAGATTTCTAGGCTCGATTTCCGCCGCTCTCTCGTGTCTGGTCTACCAGCCTACAAGATTTAGGTCTGTGCGGTTATTCACTCACGCGTTATTCGAAAAAGTGTTTCGCCCAAATTTAAAGAGCTTTGTACGGAGACACCAAACAGAAAGAACTGTTTAGTTATCAAAACCTTGAGCAATAACTCATCTTTAACCTACTCGAGACCCTTATGGAGCCGCCATTTATGCCACGCAACGCATAAAGTTGGAGATTCTTGAATAATTGTGTAAAGCATGATCGAGTTTCGTCCGAGTCATTTTCTTATTATTTGACAGCAGTGATAAACAGCTTGCTAATAGGCGACTGCCCTTTTAAAATAACAAAAATAAATTGCAATATACATGGAATGAAAAATACGTATTGGCAAATTGATATTATAAAAGTTGGGTATGGTTTGCATGAACATTCCCCGAGGTGAGTACCATAAATGTTTGTAGCTAAAAATAATTGTGTAGGTCCCCTATAGCAGGTCACACTTTCAGGATATTCTTGTTCATGTTACAAGTCAAAGATTAATGTACTGTGTTTATATCTATTTTGCAGACAATGTGCTGAACACAATATTTGGTTTTCTCAACAACCTTGAATGTGTTTAAAGTAAAAGGTCTATCCGGGTATGACCAATCGATAAAAATCGATATCGGAAAACCGTTCGATAAATCGATATCAATCGATAATTTTTAATTAATCGATATCGATTTTATCGATCAATCGATAGAAATCGATACTCACAGTCTTCCGCGTATTTAACGATATCGATTTTATCGATTAATCGATTTTAACGGAGTATCAAAAACCATACAAAATAAAACTGCTTCTATGTGGACAGCTTCGTACTTACGTACTTACGTATGTACGCAGCTTCGTACTTCGTAGTACATGTATTTGTAGGATGTCATTACGACATTTAGCTTGAACAGTTTCTGAGTAAATACAAAAAGCGGTTATGTTATGTTGCGTTTCCCCGTTGAATCATGCCAGGGAATCGTGTTAATATTATTTGATTATCAGTATTCATTCAATTATCGATTTGTTAAATAAATCTTTAAATTCGTCCTACTTGATTCATTGAATCGTAAGAGTGTTTTTATGGAAGATTTGATACATTTTAGAAATTCGATAAAATCGATAACATTAATTTAAAAGGTGTGATATATATATATATATGAAATAACTCATATATTTGAACTGCGGTTGTAGATCAAAGTGAAGAATGATCATCGCAGTAAATTTTCCAATTTAAGCAATTGGAAAGAAGAAGCCTGAAAAAATCAAGGCTTCAACGGGATTCGAACCCGTGACCTCCGCGATGTCGGTGCGATGCTCTACCAACTGAGCTATGAAGCCACACGTTGGGAGCGAGGTCAATTTATTGAGTTCATTCTCCCGTGAGGAGTGAAATGATGTGATATATATATATATGAAATAACTCATATATTTGAACTGCGGTTGTAGATCAAAGTGAAGAATGATCATCGCAGTAAATTTTCCAATTTAAGCAATTGGAAAGAAGAAGCCTGAAAAAATCAAGGCTTCAACGGGATTCGAAATTGTGACCTCCGCGATGCCGTTCGTTCGAATCCCGTTGAAGCCTTGATTTTTTCAGGCTTCTTCTTTCCAATTGCTTAAATTGGAAAATTTACTGCGATGATCATTCTTCACTTTGATCTACAACCGCAGTTCAAATATATGAGTTATTTCATATATATATATATCACATCATTTCACTCCTCACGGGAGAATGAACTCAATAAATTGACCTCGCTCCCAACGTGTGGCTTCATAGCTCAGTTGGTAGAGCATCGCACCGGCATCGCGGAGGTCACGGGTTCGAATCCCGTTGAAGCCTTGATTTTTTCAGGCTTCTTCTTTCCAATTGCTTAAATTGGAAAATTTACTGCGATGATCATTCTTCACTTTGATTAATTTAAAAATCGATAATTATCGATTACTCACAACGTGTCCTTTTATCGATTTTAATCGATTTCCGATACAATTTACTAATTTTTATCGATTGTTATCGAATGTTATCGATTATCGGTTTTATCGATTGCACATGCCGGGGGTCTATTAACAAATTTGCTGCAGACATTGCCCCTTGCAATATCAATGCTTAAACTGATGAGAGTTAGAGATTTCTCTCCTCCCAGTGCTTAGGTGTTGGATGGCTTACATTATACCTGCCAACTTTTTCTGAGATATAGGCGTGAGATTTTTATCCTGGGAGTGCTGAGATTTTTGAAGACGACACGATCATTTCCGAAGATTCCCGAAGAAGTCCGAAGTCTTCCGAAGACGTCCGAAGTCTACCGAAGTTGAAGTTATCGAGAAAACGCTTAGCCACAAGGACCGACGTTAGCTGATAGTCTTAGGACGCGCATAAACGCGAGCTCGCTCCCAATGCCTTTCACTTCAAAAATCAGAGATCGCGAGGTAAGGTATTGTCATTTATTCATTTTACACATGGTTAACAAATTTTTGGAAATTGTGTCAAGCCAGACGGCAACAACTCACATTTTTCAATCAGGCGTGAGAAATTGGCCCGCAGGCGTGAGACTCGTGAGTTTTCAACCCGCAGGCGTGAGACTCACGCCTAAGGCGTGAGAGTTGGCAGGTATAGCTTACATTTGCTCTGAGTATGGTGTCTATTCCTGGGTTCTCAGTGAATGTGAGGTCACATACATGTAAAAGAGAAAACAGGCTAAATGAAAAGATGTGGTGGAACAGACAATTAACTCTGAAGTGGAAATTAAGGTGCTTTGTGAAACCCATAGGCGTTAGCCCTAATAAAGGGAATCAGGGAACCACACATTCACATTTAAATGAAAAGAAGACCTGGTTTAGTTACAAATAATATACATCATACTATTTACAGTGGTGGCAACTTACCAGTAAATTGTAGATGGAAGATGTGAAAAAAAAAACTGATTGACTTCTACTTGAAAATAATAATCGAATTCCAAAGTATGTTTAAACTGAATTGCAAAGTAGTGGCAGGCACAAAATAACAACAATAATAATATTATATATTTCTATAAAAAAATAAAACCAGCACAAAAAACATATTCTGGAGTCAGCGGTCAACATTAAGTTCACCTGTAAATTACATTTAACTGTGATTTATATTTTGTTAAACTGGAAGATTACCTATCTTGGTGAATTATCAATGAATGAATAGCTCATGGTTTTATTGCATGTTCTCATATTACACCTCAGTGAAATTAACTTGTGCAAAGGGATCTTTTTACCCAGAACTATGCTATGCAGGTCATTTCAAGTATCTGTCAGTTTAACTAAAATTTATTATTTACTTCAATTCAAGTCTTGTGGTCAACAACACAATGATCATGTAATGATTTTAACATTTTTACATTGAATGTTAAATATCTTGCCAAAAAACAGTCTCCACACTACCTTCTCACGTCACCTCAGAAATTATGATCACAACCAATTGAATTAAGAATACCGGTAGTCATGAAGGGTATATAGCTGTATACCAAATCATTTATACTGGGATGTTTTGACTGAAATTGCATTATATAGGTCACTAAGTATTCTGTTTTGGTCTATTTCAATTCTAAATTTGATATCATAAACAGCAGCATAGACTGCTGGCAGTCTGTTTGTCTCTAGAAATTTCAGCAGGGATTATGAGGAGACACTATTTAGCCTAAAGAAGAATCGTCTCGCCTTCTTCCCTACTTGGCCATTCTGCCATACCGCTCTTTTACGTTCGCGATGACTAAACACTCGTCTAAGCCCGGGCGTCTAAGTGACCCTTAGAGAAGAAACCGGCTGCAAGCAGACTAACAGCAGCATGTTGTAGCTTTTTTTGTTTGAGAACTACAGTGTTGGTGGATAAATTAAGTTTTTGGGAAATATAGCAAAGAAGACTCCAAGCCCATAGTCTCTTACAGCGGTTATCAGTCACACGCGCCCTTCAACGATTTTTTGCCATTTCAAAAGCTAAGTTTGGTGGACGTCAATCAAATGTATCCATGACAATATTCGTGTTCATTTCGTCGTGTCAGTTTCACGGCCATGTTCGATCGTCGTTGGATCAGGAATAATCGCTCAGTTATTCTGACAAAGTAATTTGCAATTTCGCTGAGATGGAGGGCTCTTATGTAGAGGAAACATGGTTTGTCTTTGAATTGCATAGCATAAACACTTTTTGCGAGCGAAACGTTTGTGAAGAAGGCGGCGTACGAAACAAAATTAGAGCCGTGAGCGATCCGCCAAAGAGAAAGTCGAAGAAAGGAAAGATACAAGGTAGCTGAAAAAGTTGGCCTCTGAAATGAGTCGCTTTATGTGGAGATTGACTATTTATCAGCTTGTTATGGATGCAGATTATTTTCACCGCAGAAATTTTTGTCATTCGCCTTGCTAAAATACTCAGTGATAATCCCGGCATGCAGAGATCAATCTTGACGAGTTTGAAGCGTGGTTGGAATACTAGTAACAGACAGGCAAATTATATGCAAAGCAAACCGTCAAGAGAACCACACGGCACGTGGGAATGTCAGAAATAAAAAGGCAACGAAAGCCGCAAGAGATTAGCAGTTAGACTTTTGTAGTTCATTCTGTAATAAAATTTATATTTAGTTCATTCTCATGTTGTTGTGGTTGTACAATGTTTGTAAATTTGTAGCTTCAAAGCATTGCCGTGAGCGAGACGAACGAAAAGGCGCTTCAAACGATTTTATAAGTCTTACTTCTCAGTTTCTGTTTATCGACGAGTCAAGTAAAGATGATATGAAAGAGCAACTCGGATACTCTGAGAATTTGACGCCGTTATTGTCATGGAGACATTTGATTGACGTCCACCAAAACGTAGTTTTCGAAATGGAAAAAAATCGTTGGAGGGCGCGTGTGACTGATAACCGCTGTAAGATACCTTTTGGTAATTTAGCATTTGCTTCAAACATATTTGCTGGTTCTGGTATAATATATCCTTACAGGTATGATAATACAAAGTTTCCCTTTGTCATCTTGTTGTTGGTAATGCACATAAAACACTTATTATTAATTTTATTAATTTAAGCTTATGTGTAGTGTCACTTTCCCACTTCCACCAACATGCAAAGGAAAACACATATGAAGAAGTAGGACATCAAAAATAATCAGCCATAGCTAACTATACAATAACATCTAAGAGTTGTAAATTTCTGGTTGAGATAACTCAAGACAGGCAGTGATCATAATAGTGAGAAATATAATCCGAAGCAGCATCCAAAAATCTTGGACATTGGCCAAACAAACGGATGACATGTACAAGAAAACATTAAGAAAAAAGGAAACAAGCCGAGCCCCAAATTTATACACTTATCGTGATAAAAACAAGGATAGATATCACACAATTAACTCCCGCGAATGCTGCAAATCAACGAAAAATCCCCAACTTGCCTTGGCCCGAGGGATCCACAATATACTGATCCTTGTTACCCCGCAAACGACCAAACGAATATCCTATTATCAAATGCTACTCCAATCGGTGTGTACAAAATGCAGAGTGCAGACTGCACACAGGCGGTGTTGGACTGTCCTTTCTCGACCGATTAATATTTCTGCACTCATGATGAGAATCAAACGAAAACTTTCTAGGAGCTGCTAGTGTAATAATATCTAGACCAGCTACTTGCCAAGCCTCAATGGCAGGTGAGCATTTTTCTGCGGCAAAACTGGTCAATGGAATCGAAGTCGTGCTATGTTGAAAACTTTTGCTCAGCACTCGCGCTTGACATCCGATTCGATTTTCTACTTAGGCGCCATTACAAGCTTTGTTTATCCCAGTGCCAATCAGTCTCTGTTCTTACAAGAACGTACTGGTCATCTGCGGGCACAGCTGGTAGAAACTCACGCTTACTCAAACTATTTCGCTTGGAGCCCTTTCTTTTGTTTTGTCCGCCATTTTGAATTTTCAAGCGGGTTACCGCTGTACACTCGTTCCCAGACTCCTGTTCCCCGTTCCCCGTTCCCCGTTCCCCGTTCCCGGTATTAGTAACATCCCTTTATTTAGCCTTATTGTAATGACCAGACGAATTGCTGGGATATGTTTGTAAATTACCATTTTTCCTGGAATAATTTATTGTTAGTGATGGTCTGTTTTATTCTTAAAAGTAAAGTTTTATTTTCTCGAATGTATAAACACAGCAAACCTTACTTCTTTAGCGAAGGCTACGGATGGACATATATCTCCTAATAACACGCTAATTAAAGAAAGAAGAGGTGTTATTCCCAGAAAACCGTGTGAAAGTCGGTTTAATTCACAAGAACTTTGAAACACGCAAGTTTGTACAGATGACACCTGTGTGTATGTGGTCCTGTAAACGAATAGGCGGAACCAGTAGGGCCGCCTTTCTTCTTCAATGAGTAAGCCTGAGTTGTTGTTTGACAAAGATTGTACAACAATCTTTGAGTTTTTCTGTACACTGCCGTAATAATATTTTCATTCTATTCTGTAAAGACCTTTCCTGTAATTTTCATATTGCTCTCGTTTTTTTATTATCAGATTTCTTTGGAATCATAAAGAAAATGGGAAATGACAAAGATTTCGGCTCTCGTGTACGGTCGAAGGAAATATGGTGATGATTCTCGAACGCAAGGGCAGTGCCGTTATGCGAGGGCTGTGTAAGTTCTTACGCAAGCCCGGGTGTCAGTTTGATACTCGATCGACAAGTGTCGTTCAGGTGAGCATAAAAGAGCGAGAGCACAATCATTAGGTGGAGAAGTGTAATAGCTGAGGACTATTAGTCATAGTCATCGAGTAGCCAAATTCGCCGGTTTTTCTTTCGTTTTTTTTTCGAATAAATATTTCTTCAACTTGCATTTGTTAACTTTGTTA
>JAHPZR010005423.1:45000-50000 GCA_019787425.1 Platygyra sinensis
CAACAACCATCAACCTTTTCTGTCATGGTAACAACACTCGAGAAACCCAAGAAGATAATTAATTCTGTGGCAACAATAACATTATGCAGAGTGGCAACTCTAAACAAGACCACCCTGGGCAAGAAATTATAAACAACCCTACAAAGTTATTTACCGTGGCTTCGTTCACAGCATAAAACATATTTTAATATCATTCTTGGGTAATTACCCAGGGTGAATTGATGAAAAAAATGTCTGCACATGACTGTGCAGGTAAACATCAACTAAAAAAAAAAAACTCATGGATGCTTCTGCTACTGAAGAGTGATGCAAAATGGCCTGAATCCCCACTTAAATCAAGCTTTGCTGCTTGCACACCCTGCCCAAAGAGAAAAACCTGCTTACAAGCTTAGTTACCCATTTTTTGCTCAACCTTGCCCTGGTGAGAGTGCAGTTCTTGTCTACATCAAATTGGTCTGAAAGGACTGGTGAATAGCAGTATAGCAACTCATTATATTGTGGTAAGTTTCTGGCAGTCTTTTAGCATCTTTTAGCAACATGGGGTCGGATCTGTTCACAAGCGAGAAGCAGACAGAAAAAAGTGTGCAACATTTCTAAAAACTGATTTAATGATGGCTGGCAAGGATGTGTAGTGGTAATTTGTTACAGTATCAGAGTGGAAATAGTGTTGATAGTGTCTTGTATCTGTTGGGAAAAACAAATTTATTATAGCCAGGTTAGCCTTTAGACATCGAAAGCGGGTGAAATGACTGTCAATGTACTGGAGGCTGCCGCTGACAGCCACCTTGTTCTCGATGACAATTTTTATCTTGTTCAGCATCTACTAGACAAAAAGGCCAAATTGATACATCCTGTAAATTGCAGGTCACTTATTTATAAACAACATGGTAATAGCCAGCAAGCTGCTTTTGGACACTTGCAGGGTGCTTGGAATCATATTACGACACACTTTATTTAGGGCCTGTTTACATGGGGGGAAGGTGCCCTGGCTAACCAAGCTACCCTGGGAAGGCTAACTTCTCATACGTTTCTTTAGAAACCACACTGAAGTGTTTAAATGCTAGACAGGGTAGCCCGCCTACCCTAGGCAGGACATTTTTTTTACCATGTAAACAGTTGGTGCTGGGCTATCCCAACTAACTGAGGTGAGATAAGCTGCGAAAACATGGCAATGCAAGGTGAACATTTTCGTAGTTACCATTAGCCGGTGTTATCTGCCAAACAGAATGACAGTCAATCTGAAGAAATCAATGTAATAGATGAGTTTAAGGCAGAGAACAGACCCATACCTGTGCAAGAAGCTGAAATAAGATGAAAAAGAGTTTTTTCGGTCAGCCATTTTTGTTTGTTTTTAAAAGATAGCTCAAGCAACCCACTCACTGTCCCAGTTAGGTGAGTTGCATGTAAAGGCGGGCTGTGTGTCTACCTTTCTAGCCAGGTAGCCCAGTTAGCCAGGGTACAAGCCCTTACTAGAAATAACGGTTACACAAATTATAACAGACAGGGAATTTTTGTTTGAGGACTTTTTACTTGTTCTCTTGTTTTTGGATTCAAAAGTTCACACAGTAATTTTTCACTTATTTGAAGAACTTGTTTTCGTTGAATAGTGGATTCCGAATTCAGGTTTTCCGTTTTTTTCCGGTTCCGGATTCCGGATTTTAGGGTTGCTTCCCCGCCCAAACAACAAATGCGTCAAATGGGTATCCGGTCGTTTCGCTACAAAGTCGTTTCGCTACAAAGTCGTTTCGCTACAAGTCGTTTCACTACAAATCGAAGTCGTTTTGATACACATGTAAAGTCGTTTCGATACACATCTTAAGTCGATCCGATACAATCTGAAGTCAATAAACTAAAGTTTCCCTATCCCCCACCTGGGGGCAAGGAACTAAGAGAGAGAATCTTATCACCCAAGATGTTTTATGGTCACAAAGTGTTCATAAGCGAAAACAGCCACAAAGAATCGAGATATTTACCTTCTCCGGTTTATCCCTGTCGCGTTCAGTGGATACAAAACTGACTTCATTTTGAACAACGTACATTATGACTGTGTCTTCTATTTCTTCGGTAAACGTTCACCAGCAAATGTTATCAAAGTGTCGGCTGATGTTTTAAACCTTGTAAGCTTTTCACTGTTTAATCGACGCCACAGCGATAAACCGGAGAAGATGAATATATCGCTTCTTTCTGGCGGTTGCCTCTGAACATTGCGTGACCATAAAACACCAGGCGATAACAATTGAGACGAATTTACAATGTAAGTCTTTTTCGAAAAAATGAAAATCTTTTTTTTTTTCGACAAAATTGAGGGGTCTGAGTTTTCGGGGTCTGAGTTTTCGAGGTCTGAGTTTTCGAGGTCTGAGTTTTCGGGGTCTGAGTTTTCGGGGTCTGAGGTCTGAGGTCTGAGGTCTGAGTTTTCGGGGTCTGAGTTTTCGTGACACCCCTCGCGGACATGATATCCTGATCCAACACAATTTCACAATTTTATCGTTGTACCAACGATTGAAAACCGAAGAAGCAAAATCAAGGTTCTACATACCAACCAAGATATCAAAGTTTCCATCGAATCAACTTTATTTGAAACATTCCAGCTCCTCTTCTTCATAAACTCGCTAAATTGAAGCGATCGATTCGGCAACCTTGTATCTGTTATTATGTAGTCGTGGCGCATCGGAACCAGAAATAGTCTTTGCAGATATTCAAAAGCATCGAGAGTTTCCGTCTGGGCATTAACACGAAAAAATATTCCTGATATGGACTCTGAGCGTACTTGTAGAAGAGCAAAATCCATCGCATTTGGCCGGGGCTTTTCGGTGTTTACTTTGCGAAACGTTGTGAAACGTTACGAGTATGACGTCATAAGGTGATCTACTGCTGTTAAATTGCGGGCTCAACTGGAACCGGTTTCGGTTAATGGCGGACGAAAAATTCGTAAGTTTATAGCAACTTTTTTCTACCTAAACTGTGATTATATTCAATTTTATTTGCATCGAAGAATGTTTTACGATTAAATTGGCTATTCTGTGCGAAAAAATGCGGAAAAAATTGATGTCGATTTTCGTCGAACTGGCACTTTAAGCGCTAGTTTTAAATCGCGAATCAACAAGGTTTCCTTAATTTTACAGAGTATATCAGGCTGACCAGTGGCTAAAATTAAAACCAGCAGATTTAACTAGGTCTGATTATTTTCATGTACTTTTTCATTTTCATTACTTTCCTTATTTGGTATTAGTCTGTTTAATTTAATTGTAGTTTTGGTAACCGTTACTTCTGAAGATGTACGTTGGAGCATACGAAACGTCAAGTTCATCAATGAAAGTTTTTACAACATGCGTTGTCTCGTTATGTTTATAACCGAGTTTGTTTGTTATTTTTACCGGCTCGAGTTGAAATGGCCGAAGAATAAGAGTGTCTACGAAGTGGGTTGCTCTACAGCCAAATGATCTGAATTGGCTAGATTCTGCCAAGACTTACTAATTCAACGTTTGTTTCCTTTCTGGTTGATCCTTAACTAAAACTGTTTAAATCACAGTACCTGCACACCTTTAGGAAGTTTAAAATGGCTTACAAGGAGAATTTTCGATGAAGTTCTCGACAGGTAAAGATATACTGCCGCACTGTTTTGAATCTTTTGAGGACTGTGAGCGCTGTAATGGGACAGTTTTCAGAGATCAACTAGTGAGGTTTTTCAAAGAATCTTTACAATCAAATGATGTGCCTCGAGAGCAACTTATTCCTCGTGACCAAAAAATCCTAGAAGCAGCAAAAAGAAAGATATTGGAATGAGGTTATAACATCGTTAGTGTAACTTTTTAACGATTGAACCACTGCAAAAACCGTGTACGATCGAAACTTGCTCTACGTAGATCGTGACCAGACCAAAAATCTTTAAAAAATAGAAAATATACTGCAAAAGTTGGTCAAGACAACGTGAGCATAGGCGTTGTTACAATATTTCGGCTGGCCAACACCAGCCTTCTTCAGGTTTACTGAATGGATAAATGCTTGTTACAAGATCTTTATATTTACCGGAAATTACATAAAAAGGCTACGTGATGTGTAACATTATTAAAAGAGGAAATGCATAAAAGATAATAATACATGATAACAGGGTAAAAGAAACAAAAGAAAATTAAAAGGTAGCTAAATTAAGTTAAATTTCATTTCTTCTGTTAAGGCCTGCTGGCTCCAGTGTTTTCCCTTGACAGTGTGTTTTTAATCGTTTAGTGAAATTTCACGGCACTGAATTTTACGGATACTATATATTCATATTGCTTGCTGTCCTCGAAAAGCCCGACAACTTTAAAATTTAATCATCCGCCATTCTTTTGATATAAATACTATTAGGAGTACAGACACGTCAATACTAAGTTTTGCGAAACCAGGGAAAGGGTTTTTTAAATGGTCAAAACTGCGAATGCCAGGTGTTATACTGCCACACAGATTGTTTTGCCCAAGTGTTTTCTTTTTTTTCATACGGATCAAAAATAAATTTTACTTACCGGGTTTTGTTTTCCCTCCCTTCTTTTTCAGGGAGAAATTTACTTTTGAGAGGTGCGAATAGGCTAAGCAATAGCAAAAACAATACCACGGAAACTTTATTGTTTTGGTTCTCCGCTTTCTGCAAGCTAATGAGTGAAGTCATATTCCCTACGAGAAAAAGCGCGGGTTTATCATGACCAATATAATGTGACTGCTCGCCGTCTCGCGTTTATTTGAATAATAATAGGCAATCTGACTGACGAAAGATATTTTATGAACTGTAACTAAATATCTCGAGAACAATATAAAGCATTCTGCGCGATGTTTGGCTTCGTCCAAATTCGTTTTCTCTGACGAGTGGGAATTGCAAAAGATTAGACTTCAACAGGAGAGAAAACTTTACGATTAAGAATCACACCCTATATAAAATGCTGCGATCAGATTCCTTTTTACTACAATTCTGAAAACTTATATCCCTGCTTGGGATACGTAACACTGTTAATAGTAAGTACAAACTGAGA
>JAHPZR010005423.1:55000-72881 GCA_019787425.1 Platygyra sinensis
AAACGTCTCGCTGGGCTTATGGCTATGGAAGGAAATTTATACCAGCGTGATAGTTTTCTTAAGTTTTGATGCAAAGTATGTTTGAGTGAGCTTTCTCAAGGTAAGCTACTACAGGATCCCTTCCTACGGTCTTATATCTTATATCATTGTCTTTCTCCCAATCTGAATCCAGAATTACAATGTGCAATTTGCACTGGTGTTACACTTTCTGCACCGGTGTTACACTTTTTGCACTGGAGTTACACTTGAACTGCACTGCTCTCAGCCAATCAGAATCGAGTAATTTTTTCATGTGTATTATTAATGCTTAAATCAAGCTGCTGATAGCCAATCACGTTCGAGAATTTTGTTATAGTTTTGATTAAGGGTTTTATCGGACTTTTTAGTAGGAACGCGCACGAGGGGCCTACACGCCCAGGAGGGCTGGCGCTCATATGTGGCTCGTGAAAAATTTTAGACATTGCTTTAGCCTCCACCTCTCCAGCAAAACACCTCAATAAACCCTTGTACAATCTGGCTTGCAGCATGTTATAACAGAGTAAATGAGTAAATAGCTTCCCCTTAGTTTTTAATTATCAGTTAAGTTATTATTATTATTATTATTATTATTATTATTATTATTATTATTGTTGTTGTTGTTGTTGTTGTTGTTATTATTATTATTATGTATTTATTTTATTTCTTTAATTATTTTTATAAACTTACGCGACGCCACAGGAACAAACACACCAGTGGAGTGGCAGATCTGTCCGGACTGCGAGAGTGTAATACCGCGAGAAGTTTAATTATGTACACGCTTTTCAATTACCTACCCTCTCTTCAAGGTCTCCCTTTCCCCTGCGGAGTGCGTTCTTCCTTTTCCTCTAGTTTTGAGGATCTAACATTTCTGATTATGGCAGATAAAGCTGTCTTCGGCTACATACTCTGGCTTGCATTATGACTTTCCAGACAGCTTCATGATTTTTGCGTGACAGTCATACATAGTGCGTGACAACAGTGCATGATGCGTGACAGTTGACAAGTGTATCACAGCCAGCATGCACAGCTACCTATTGCGAGGTGTGGCCCAGCGTGGCTCTCGCATTGAAGGTTTAAGGTGCAGATTATAACTTACACTAATTACAAAAATCAAAATCACTTTGCGTTAAGCTTACAATACAATTGATACGACAATAAATGTGATATATATTCTCTTACCAACGGAGCAAGCAAGAGCTTCGATTCACAGTCTAAGGCAGAGTCTTCAAATACAGAAAATGTCGAAGGTGGCCGTAAGTACTCTTTGCACAGTTTCCCACAACCACACACTTGACATTTGCCGGATTATCTGCACTTCAGTGATCCACACGATCCCCCGGCAATAATATTAAGTATGCAAAAACCACACGAAGCCATTAAATTACAATTTCTAACTTTAATATAGATGCAGGATTCTGCAGTTACATATGTTATTTACAAGTAAAAACAAATCCGACGTTAATTTGAAAGGCCAAAGGATACAACGCTTTTCACGAGAAAACAATAATCACGCTAAAACAAGACAGTTCAGAGTTGATTCAAAACACGTGCGTGCGTACATTCTGCGAAAAGTGCACACCTGTTATCCTGACGCATGCTTGTTGACATGCGGTAAGCACAGAGGATAATTGGGTATGCGAAACAAAATGACATAAATGTACTAAAACATTTATATTAAAAAAAATAAAAACAATCAATTGCAAAAAACAAACAGACAACCAAACAAATAGTAACAATTAAGATAAATAAAGAAGGCTGCCGCTCCCGGGGGGTACTTCCTTATATGGGCTATATAGGTATGTGCGGCCCCAAAGGGTATGGTTTTTCAGCTGTTTTGGTCATAAATAGGGTATTGATTTTAGCTGATTTTGATCATAAATAGGGTATGGTTTTTGTACTATACCCTTGATATGGTATTACTTTAAGCCGACAAGCCACTTTTTAACAAATTTTTAAAATTATACGCCACGGAGATGTCGCGTCACGTCCAAATTTAGGTCAAATTCGAGGACCAAAAAGTCAATCTGGTACATGAATTTACCGCCCAAAACAATTTTTTTGGATAAAAGTAGCACTCCATCTTACTTTTTATCGCAAACCTAGCTTTTTTGGGAGTACCCAACCCAACCCCCCCCCCCCCCCCCCCCTCTCGCCCGGGCCGCCGCTCTCACGCGACCTTGGGAGTCCTGTGTCTGTAAATTTGTTTGTAGCCTGGCAACCGTCAAGATTGTTTCGAACAAGCTATGAGGCCGCAGAAATGTTACCATTTCTTATCACGGTAGCGAGATTAAGGTAAGAAATAGCTCCAAGTATTTAGTAAGCTATATATTCTCCTAGTTTTTCCTTGAGATTTTTCCCGATAGCGATTTATAAACCAACATTTTTGTTGCGTGCACTGTCTGTCATCATCATCATCATCAATCTTTATTTATCCACGAGATCATATCACTTTACATGGTCTTCCTACGAATCGTGTTTAAAAACCATACTAAAATACTCTAAGGAACTATAATGTTAAAAATACAAAAACTTACATTATGAATGATAAGACTTAAAATGAGTCAAGGTGTATTCTGTGTCTGTGATCGTGAACCGCCACATGTTTAAGCTTAATTAATTATTCAAAATTAGCCTTTGCTAAACATGCTCGTTTTCGGCTAGAAACTGTCTTTAAATTACTATAACTGATATCTGGGGGCTTAAAACAATTATTTTACCGGATTGAGGACCCACAGGCAAACGTTTCAGGGTCAACGCTCGAGATAATAATCGCGACATGAAAGGTCAAAAATGTCAAGCGATTACCTCAAGTGCCAGGTTTCAAGATGCTGTCAAATGTTTGCGTTTTATTTACCCAAGCTAGATTTGCGATAAAAAGTAAGATGAAGTGATACTTTTATCCAAAAAAATTGTTTTGGGCGGTAAATTCATGTACCAGATTGACTTTTTGGTCCTCGAATTTGACCTAAATTTGGACGTGACGCGACATCGCCGTCGCGTATAATTTTAAAAATTTGTTAAAAATTCAGGTTCAAATTACATGTGGATCTGACAACACGAAATAAGTGCTAAAACATTATATTTTAATAATATGGGTGAGCTTTTCCAGCCGCGCACAATATTTTGGCTTGCCAGCCTTCGCAAAAAGTGCAATTTCAGGGCCGAGTTTGGCTCTTTTTGGGGCAAAATACAAAAGGCGGTCTGGAGAAGAAAATAAAAATCCAAACAACCACAAAGTTACAGTTTTGAAACAAGTTAGTAAAAGCCTTCTTCCTGACAAATTTTCAGAAAATCGATTTTTTTCTATCTTGCATAGGTATAGGTGATCTTTATAGCAAGTCGCTCTTAATCTCTCCGGCGGGCTAAAGAAAGCAAAACTGACAGCAGCATTAGCCAACGCTTTCACACTGCACTTTCCGTCATTGTTAAAAGACGAACGCACAAATCCAGTTAAATCATTGTATGATCGAAAATTTGGTAACAGACTGTGTGTGTGGACGGTTCCACGGAGGGAGAGTCCCACCAAGGTAAGGTTGGCAAGTGTTTGTTCAAACAGAGAGCAACTAACAGAGCCGACAAAAAAAAATAACAAAACAAACATCATGCTGACACATGAAATGCGACGACTTTCTGCGGCATTTCTACAGCATACAAAACCTAATAAACTTATTTCTGGTATGTTTCCTCCTTTCATGTAGAACGGCCAAGAATCAAACGTAACTTCTAAAATATTGTTCACAGCAATTTAATAATCGTATCATTATTTAACTGACAAGTCTATTTTGTCTTTAATCAACTTTGCATTCAACTTACTCAGTACACAAGAGCTGAAGGAAGTAATAGTGAAGTAAGGCAGTTTCCAAGAATCATAAACATTGTGAGAAACTGATACGTTATCATGTAAACAAAAGTGTTACTGACGCTACATGAACGAAAGTATCATGTTACACAATTTCCAATCAATTCAATTCAATTCGATTTTAATTCAAACTCTCACAAACATTAATTTTACAGAGGGTAATAGTTCAATGATTCAATGTCTGAATGTTTCTTAGACTGACATAAGATTCATCATAGAGATGTAAAGGGGAAAATGTTACAAATATATATTTTAACAGAACCGTTCCTCCATATTCAATTGCAGACGTTGGAAGTCATCAAGGGTTAGACCATTGTATCTATAATGGATCCAGAGATAACAATTACCACATTGAATTGCTCCATGGTTACTGTTCACCCATTTATGGCATTTGCCACAAGGGAGCGTTTGGTTTTGCCGATTAGATGTTACAATGTTCATTCATTATGTTGTAAGAATTAACGAGTCAGTAAATCATTTTAACCAGAAATCGAAGAACAGGAAGCTATAGCTCCCGATCTATGCATGTATGTAGATATATTTTATGTATGTATATAGATTTTTGTGTATGTAAATAGATTCTCTTTTTGTTCTCGAAGATATTACCCTTTCAGGCTACTCTGAAATTCGAGTTTAAATAAAGTTCATGTATGGATGTACATGTATGAATGTAGCCATTTAGCTTGCCTTTCTAATGAGTTTATCGAGGGAGAAATAACCGTCAATATTTTCTTGCACTTTTGCTTGTCTTAGCTGTGGTAACTGGTTCTCACATTTGTAATAACGACATAAGTTTCATTTCAAATAATGCAAGGGCCAACTGACACGAACTCAATATCAGTTTTCGTTTTCATGTTCTGAGTCAAATTCCTGTTACTTTCAGTGTCAGCACATTCAAACTGGTTCTGAACTAAAAGAGAGTTAATTAGCCTCCAGGAGAACATATAAGCAAACAGTTTATTCAGTAAAAACAGGGTTATATTAATCGTGTATAAATCTCTACCTGCATCTTTGCTTTACGCCACCAGATGGGTGTTGTACTGCACTGATAAGTTACAGCAGCATAGGCATGCCTATGTTGAGTTTCCAACAGTCAGAAACATTGTGCCAAACTGATACGTTGTCAGGTAAACAAAGGTGTCATATTACATGAACGAACGCATCATGTTACACGCGTTTGTAATAACGATATAATCATATCGCATATAAAAACAGGGACTGAATGTTTTCCTTTATGTTATTAGTCAAATTCTTGAGTCAAATTGTCAGCACACTCAAACTGGTGCTGAGCAAAAAGAGAATTTGCAAGCTTCCAGAGCACATAAGCAGACAGATTGACTGAACCGTGGAACCTAGAACAGCTGTGTTCAAAACTTTACGTGCATCTTTTCTTTACGGCACCAGATGGGTGTAATATTCTTGATAAGCCATAGGAGCATAGTCCTGCCTGTGTGGATTACAAGGGTACGTGAGATTTAAACAAGGAAGTAGCAAGGGCGAGGTGGGGGTGCGCTGGAACGGATTACAACTGATAGAATGAAATAAAAACGAGGGAAAATGTACAAAGTTATCTCACTAGTGCCTCAGGTGTGATCCACCAAGATTACAGGGCTCTCACTGCTTAGTATTTTGCACATCTGTCACAAATTCAGAGATTGATCTTTAATCTGAAGTTAAGTGAGTGTTTAGTCATCTTAGAACTTGACCTGCTTGGTAAACAACATCAACATTGCAGTTTCCGTGCTTGCTGAAAGGATTGAGCTCACTGTAAGCACTGAAATAGATTTGACCAAAATAGAAACCACCGCGCTAAAACATCAAATTCCAACACACGTAACCATGGCATTGCAAAGCATTATGCATAGCATACAAAGAGACGAAACTCAGCACATTAAAAGTGCAGCAGCTCAACGACAGACGAGCAATACGGCGAAGAATAAGAAGACAGAGAAGATAGAAGGAAAAGAAGCTAAGCTAAGAAGCGATTGAACCATGATACATGTAAGTAAACAGAGAACGGTATAGATCGGCCTTAAAACAGGGAGTCCCATCAACTGAACAAAACTTAGATCAAGTATTTCATGTTTCATCCATGGCGATAGCGCATTACTGGGAGACATTTCCACAAATATTAGAATTGTTTTGCTACAGCTGTAGTTAATGATGTGACCGAAACTTTTGACTTACTGAATCTTATTCTTTATCTGGTAGTTGAGAAATGAAAGATTTATCTCCGCAAACTGAGTTTCTTTACATTTTTGTTTCATCTAAAAGCGTAGGCCGCAATTAACAGTGTTCACTGTGTAAAAGTTAAGGGTGATCATGTTAGTTATTATATTTCCAATCAGATTTGTCGTGACTGAGGCTTCCCGCAAGGATATTCTACTAAACTCAGTCGTTGCAAATAGACCTTTTTCGCTTGTACGTTTTGTTTCCCAATACAGATCATGTGATGATACTCAGGAGATTTGATCTTTTGTTTGTTCATTAAAAAGGGTACATGCAAGCATGAATATGGCTGCATGTACTCTTTTTAATGAACAAGACAAAGGATCAAATCTCCTGAGTATCATCACATGATCTGTATTGGGAAAACAAAATGTACAAGCGAAAAAGGTCTATTACGCCGGTAAATTATTCGTTTCATCAAACAGGATAACAAGTTATTGTCTTTTATTTTTATTTGAACTATATTTGTTGTTTGTTTCAGCAATCTGTTCTTGTCAGTAGCCGGATGGCTTTCTTGTTTGTCTTGTTTCTTGCTTCTGTGAACTTGGTTTCTGCTAATCCTGTCTGCACCGAATGCAGGAACAACACCGCAGATTCTGCCTCTAAAAAGGTGGGTTCCTCGACCAAATTATTTGGAATAACCGATTCATAACAATCAACAAAGCCTCCGTGTATTTTCGAAACTGGCATCGTGCTGGTATTCATAAACTTTCCAGTTTCCACGATGAGAACAACAACCGATTTCTGTCTTTCAACGAATTCTCACGAAAATTTAAGGTGAAAAGTAATTTTTTACAGTATCACGGCCTCCTTTCAGCGATATCGAGTGAATGAAAAAAACACCTTAAACAGGAACAGCAAGCCGCCACAGTTAATTTACCTGAAATCGATAAACTTACGTGCAGAACAATTTACAAATCGCTAATTGATTGTCAGAATCTCCCTCCTCCTCCAACGGCTGAGAAAAGACTTATAGAATGTGGTTTCGATATCCACGAGCGACAGAAAATATACTCCTTACCCTTTCTCGTGACCAAAGAAATTAATCTTTCAATATTCCAATACAAGATTATTCATAACATTCTCTACACCAATTGCATTTTATACAAAATGAAAAAGGTTCAAGACCCTCATTGTCCCTTTTGTACAAACATAGACCAAACAGTCGGCTACTTATTCGTATCGTGCCCCATCGCTATTTCTTTCTGGTCGGATTTTATTAAATGTTATCATTCTGTTTCTAAAAATACCCTTAGCCTCTCCAAGAATGAAATTATTTACGGAGTTCTCACAACCCTAAACCGTCTAATTCTCATAGGTAAATACTTCCTCTATTGCAAATCATTAAATAACGTTAAATTTCAGTTCGGGGATTTCTTAAATCTCGTTTTTGACAAAATTGAAATTGAACGTAACATAGGTTCTATATCAAACAAACAAAATATTTTTTTAAGGAAGTGGTCCAGCTTTATAAATTAACGTAAGGAGTCACAGTTTCAATTTGCAAGGCCTAAACAATAACAACATACAGTAAGTAATGCAACGTATTGTCAGGTTATGTCATGTATTGTGAGCGATGTATGTAAGCAAGTAATGTAGTGTATTGTAATGTAATGTAACGTAATGTAATGCAGGCAGTTAGCGTCGTATAAGTGATGTTTATTTCACAAATAAAGAAGCCTAAGCCGTGTATTACACTGTGATAAAACACGACAGTCATTTGAGAACACGAAGGAAATGTAGAAAACACGAGCCGCAGGCGAGTGTTTTCTACATTTCTCGAGCGTTTACAAATGAGTGGAGTGTTTTATTACAGTGTAATATACGTCTTAGGCTTCTTCATTTGCTTTATGATATAGATTTTACGCGCGCAAAACAATAAAACACGCTTTTTCTATGTTTTATACTCTGATAAAACATAGGTTTTTGACCAATCAGAGCGCGCGCAGGGTCCTATCTATGTTATAAAAGTAACATAGTGTATTGTAACAAGCATTTGCAAGTGATGAATGTAAACTGAGTAATGTGGCGCAATGTAAGTAGATGTATGTAAGTAGACTTATGTACCGTGTTAGTAACTACCTTTGCAGTGTAAACAAAAATGTGAAAAAAAGTGGGTTCATTGAGTTCAGTTTTCATTGGAGGCGGTATACTAGAAGCATGTGTAAAGAAGCTATTTCGCGGCTCAGGTTTTTGTTTTTCGAGAAAACTCATTTTGTTCCGGCTCCTGGTCTTTCGTCATCATCTCAGCAAGTGGTAGTTTTCAGCAGTTCTTAAAATATCATTAGATCAGTTTATTTATTGAGCTGGGCCGGGTTGTTCGAAAGCCGGTTAACGTTAACCCAGGATTAAACGTTAACTAAGACATTATTTTTTCTTGTTTAAAAATGTTTTTTACCTCTGACGTTTGGTGTAGTTTGAGATTACTACAGCTCAAAACTGAAGGGCAAAAAATATAAACAGATTACCTTACCAAAAAGTTACAAAACTGAAATAGAAATTCTCGCTAAACCAGCTGGGTTAGCTTAATCTGTCTTTGATCAACCCGGCCCTGAGTGATAGAGATGTCTTCAGACTCCCTTGTTGCAGTTTTGTCCAAGTTTATTCTTACCTTCTGAGAGATATGTGGAGTAGGAGGGGGGCGTTGGGGCCTATTGGAAACCGAAAAACCGCAAGAAATTTCGTCCAAAACGGAAAACCGAATAAAACTCCTCACTCACAAAGGTTTGGTAGTCTTTAGAATCTCTCTTTCTGTTATTAATTTTTATACGTATTATCTTATTTTACTTTCCGAAGTTCTTTCTGGTTATACGTATTATCTTATTTTACTTTTCGAATTTCTTTCTGGTTATTCCCTTGTTATATTAGTGCAGAACACATCGATGTGCTTTATGTAATCCGGCTCAACAGACCTATAGCAATGTGAAACTAGAAAACAGGACACCACATTATGAAGTTACTTTTTGACTGCCATTGTCAGAATTTTCATTTGTCCAGGCACAATGGAAGTCCCATTTTACCAACCAAACTACTTAATTTTACAATCAAATAGTCTCTCCTTCGCTTTTATTTCACGTGAACAGAGCGAGCCGGCAGTGTTATTTCCGAAACGAAAAGGGGCGACAACTCGCAATTGAGCTATAGCCGCTGAAACTCGATAGTCCACAGTCTTTTGCTTTGATGTTATCTTGATCTTTTCATAGACTGCTTGGCCAGGGGGAGGTACTTCCTTGGGGAAGTGCCGCTGGATGGGATCATATTTTCACGACTGGATTGACTATCATGGGTGGTTTGGGGTCCCATTTTCAATAGAGTAACAAGAATGGGGTAGCACATTTTCTGATTTTTGGGGTAACACAGTTCTTCATACTTACGGTTAGCAATGTTTGCTCTGTGGGTGAAAATGTAAAGTGTTTTTTTTAATTCAATAGAATTAAGGTATATACTTAAATAGAAATTGACTAAGTTGGGATCACGAAAATTACATATTAATTGCCTAAACATGACTAAGATGGAGTCTGTAATTGACCACAGAAGAGACTCTAATGGGGTAGGGGTTCTGAGAGGCTAGCGGCACATACCCACCAAAAATTAACCCACGTACCTCCTCCGGGTTGCTTGGCAGCAGTTACGACCCAAATAACGGCTGCTAAAGAGAGAAGGCTTGTCATGCATTCCCAGGCGCGGATCTAGTAAAAATGTTGAACGATTTACCACAAAACAGCTGATGCTGTTGCATTGAAAAATCTTTGAACGTTCTGTTGTTTTTGTTTTTTTCTAAGACTTTTGTCGATCGTGAATGACAACTGGCTTGTTTGCCCTCGAATCTCGGCTCCCGCAGCGGCAAACAAACTGTAGCGTGAGAGAGTCTAGATTGCTTGACGGACCTCACTCTTTGTTGGTCGCCTGGGAGTTTCTTCTTGTACTCTGTTTTTGACAAGTAAATGACTGAAAACATAAGGGTAAATCCAAGGGAATTAATAACCGAGTTCGAAATAGCGGGGTTCGACTCCATCCATGGCCCTTGTCTCTTTCAAAAACTTGGAATAAATAAAAAATAAATGTCAAAGTATTTCGAGATTCAACTTTCAGTTAACTTTTATTACAAATGTATACATGTCAATTTTTTTATTATTATGAAAATTCTGACCGAGTTCCGTAAAACGGTGGAAACCGGTATGGATCCGCGCCTGCATTCCTCTAACTGTAAGCCTCATAGTCTCTTGCTGTAAGTGGTTCCTTGGAATTACAGTTTTGGCGTGACTGCGAGGTGTAGCATCCTTGGCAAAACCAGAAAAACCGTAAAATGAAATGGGCAGAAGAATCCGAAAACCGCCATCATTGTTGACAAAAACCGAAAACCAAAGGCTAAATTGGAGAAAATCCGCAAACCGCACGAAACACCAAAACCGAAAAACCGCAATTTTTAAGGGCGAAAACCGAAAAACCGAGCCAAAAATTGGCCAAATCCGCAAAACCGAAAATCCCAACGCCCCCTCGAGTAGAGTTCTGTGAATGCAGTCCTCACATAAACTAATGATACTCCTTAGATTAATCTCCAGGGTATACTGTTAACTTGTACCCCAATGAACTGACATGAAACAAAGGAAGGTTATGAGTTGTTTACGTCTAAAGCGTCTGTCTTGCAAGTGAAACTTACTATGAACTAACTGTGCATAATGTGCATTCTCAGGTGGATTTCAGCGGTCAAATCCGCGAGGCTGGAAAACAATACAACGAGACGATCGAGGTGGACACAGAGAAGCAAACAGAATTGTTTAAAGTTCCTGCTCAAAGAGACGCGATAGCTAGCAATATTTTACATGGCGAAGGTATGCGTATGTATATTTAAAATGCAGCCTTATAAATAGATTATAAACAATGGGTTATTTTTGTGTTAATAAATAAAGTCACTGTCAGTTTTAAGACCTAATATTCGTTTTCTTTACGGCATTAACGCACGTCCAATACATCTTATTAAGCAACGAGCACTTAACCCTATTCATGCAAGGCGCTAATTTTTTCAAGTGCTGGCGAATTGTCTTGGTGTCGAATTCTAAGAAAGTATGGAAGACAAGAAAGAGGGAAAAACATTCCATGTCCTGTGTGCACGTCCTCCTCAAATCAAGAAAATGGGAAATTTGACGTCCTAGGTTTGTTCATATTGGTAGTACTAAACAGGGGCGGATCCAGGAATTTCTGAAATGGGGGGGGGGGGGGGGGGGGTTGTACACTATCAATGAATGTCACCTGTTCATGTCGCTTGTTATACCTGAACCTGATACGACCTTTGCGAAATGTACATTATCTTTTCATAACTTGACAAGCAGTCGAATGGTAAAAGTGAAATAACTTCGTAAAAACAATTTTATATTATTATTATTTTACGAAGAATCAGGCAAAATAACAAAAAAAAAATTCTCAAAGGGGGGTTGCAACCCCCAAACCCCTCCCCTGGATCCGCCTCTGCTAAAATGCTGGCATTGTTTCCAGCATTGCATTCGGGAAAGCATTGAAGCCTTTAAAGGCATTTTTTCTGAGCATTTTAACACAGAAAATTTTTAGACAGAACCTCCAATTCGAAATCCACACAAAGTGTAGATTCAGCCGAAGTCAGTGGCTTTAGGTTTCAAGAACCGATCACTCAGAGATATCTAGATATCTAAAAAGTTGTCCATCTCGGCAAAGTCAGAGGCAACAGCAGTCACTTGAACACTAGGCTTCTCAAGGGCACATTCAAGGCACATGGAACAATGGAACGGATGGATGCCTACAGACATGTGAAGAAACAATTGAATAAGAACAACAGCTCTACTAATATGGAATGCAATCGATTAAGTCTTTGATCATGTAAGGCAACAGTCACAACACTAACCAAACTGAGTAATATAAACAAACCTGGTGCACATGGAGCTAGGTGAAACTGAGGTTTTAGATTCATTTTGTCCTAGAATGAAAAAATTGAGCTATTAAGCAATTCTTCTTTTGGTCGCGTAAGACCATAAAGAGCAGCTAAATAGACTTACCTAACTCAGACGTCAAGCGACGCTGAGTGAAGGAAGAAGACGACTGAGTAATATTTCCTTGATCGTTCACGAGATCGCTTGCTGCGTCCATCTTGAATTCAGATTTTGGCCTTCCAAAATCTTGAATTCAGGATTTTGCAGTCCAAAATCTTGACTTCAGGATTTTGGCAGTCCAAAATTTTGAATTCAGGATTTTGGCAGTCCAAAATCTTGACTTCAGGATTTTGGCAGTCCAAAATTTTGAATTCAGGATTTTGGCAGTCGTTAACTCTATAACTCTAGGTCATAACTCTACTGAAATAACCCTATTGCTAGTTAACCTCCGTTACCCGTGGGAAAAATGTGAAAAATCGAAAAACCGCATATCGTTATTAACAAATGGAAAATGAAAAAAAAATTATTAACTAGAAGTAGAATGGCCGCCGTAAGCTGTTTTCGTGTAAGATTCTCAAACTAAAGAAGTGTTCCTTCATGAGATACGGATAGGTTACAATGAAAGAAGTTAAAAACTTCGTAAGCTGCGTGGCACTTGTTATTACAATAAAAAATGAAGGTTAAAAATGTTTCTAGAAGTGCCAAATTAGAGTAAATGTCCAAACGTTTCGGGACTGTGCCCTTCATCAGTGGAATGTTCGTTATGAATTGAGCCACGTTTCCTGTTATTTAATTTAAAATTTGAAAGTTGCGTTGTGCACGCGCGCGCGAACTTCAAATAAACTGAAAATCAGCATTGAGGCCGCGCGGTTGACATGTTCCGAGACGAAAGATGAGACGCATCTCCTGCCTCTTCCTCTGTTTGTTCCCATCGCAGAGTTTGATCCCACGGACCAGGGCGTCCGCAGCGGTATGTCCGTTAGAACTGAAATGTTCTGCGACGGGAAAACCAGGCGCATTCTTGTTGATACTTCGGAGATGTTCACCAAAACGTTCCCTCAGAGTGCGCCCAGTCTCGCCGATGTAAATGGCAGGGCAGCGAAGGCAGGAGATGCAGTAAATGCAGTAAATCAGTAAATCAGATACAGTAAGTAGGAGATGCAGTAAATGCAGTAAATCAGACCAGAGGACAAACAAGTAAAGGAGTCTTGGATGCCAAGCCGACTTTCTAGACAAAGAGGGTCTTGAACCTTTTTCATTTTGTATAAAATGCAATTGGTGTGGAGAATGTTATGAATAATCTTGTATTGGAATATTGAAAGATTAATTTCTTTGGTCACGAGAAAGAGTAAGGAGTATATTTTCTGTCGCTCGTGGATATCGAAACCACATTCTATAAGTCTTTTCTCAGCCGTTGGAGGAGGGAGATTCTGACAATCAATTAGCGATTTGTAAATTGTTCTGCACGTAAGTTTATCGATTTCAGGTAAATTAACTGTGACGTGGCGGCTTGCTGTTCCTGTTTAAGGTGTTTTTTCATTCACTCGATATGGCTGAAAGGAGGCCGTGATACTGTAAAAAATTACTTTTCACCTTAAATTTTCGTGAGAATTCGTTGAAAGACAGAAATCGATTGTTGTTCTCATCGTGGAAACTGGAAAGTTTATGAATACCAGCACGATGCCAGTTTCGAAAATACACGGAGGCTTTGTTGATTGTTATGAATCGGTTATTCTAAATAATTTGGTCGAGGAACCCACCTTTTTAGAGGCAGAATCTGCGGTGTTGTTCCTGCATTCGGTGCAGACAGGATTAGCAGAAACCAAGTTTACAGAAGCAAGAAACAAGACAAACAAGAAAGCCATCCGGCTACTGACAAGGAAAGTTTGCTGAAACAAACAACAAATATAGTTCAAATAAAAATAAAAGACAATAACTTGTTATCCTGTTTGATGAAACGAATAATTTACCGGCGTAATAGACCTTTTTCGCTTGTACATTTTGTTTTCCCGATACAGATCATGTGATGATACTCAGGAGATTTGATCCTTTGTCTTGTTCATTAAAAAGAGTACATGCAGCCATATTCATGCTTGCATGTACCCTTTTTAATGAACAAACAAAAGATCAAATCTCCTGAGTATCATCACATGATCTGTATTGGGAAACAAAATGTACAAGCGAAAAAGGTCTATTTGCAACAACTAAGTTTAGTAGAATATCCTTGCGGGAAGCCTCAGTCACGACAAATCTGATTGGAAATATAATAACTAACATGATCACCCTTAACTTTCACACAGTGAACACTGTTAATTGCGGCCTACGCTTTTAGATGAAACAAAAATGTAAAGAAACTCAGTTTGCGGAGATAAATCTTTCATTTCTCAACTACCAGATGAAGAATAAGATTCAGTAAGTCAAAAGTTTCGGTCACATCATTAACTACAGCTGTAGCAAAACAATTCTAATATTTGTGGAAATGTCTCCCAGTAATGCGCTATCGCCATGGATGAAACATGAAATACTTGATCTAAGTTTTGTTCAGTTGATGGGACTCCCTGTTTTAAGGCCGATCTATACCGTTCTCTGTTTACTTACATGTATCATGGTTCAATCGCTTCTTAGCTTAGCTTCTTTTCCTTCTATCTTCTCTGTCTTCTTATTCTTCGCCGTATTGCTCGTCTGTCGTTGAGCTGCTGCACTTTTAATGTGCTGAGTTTCGTCTCTTTGTATGCTATGCATAATGCTTTGCAATGCCATGGTTACGTGTGTTGGAATTTGATGTTTTAGCGCGGTGGTTTCTATTTTGGTCAAATCTATTTCAGTGCTTACAGTGAGCTCAATCCTTTCAGCAAGCACGGAAACTGCAATGTTGATGTTGTTTACCAAGCAGGTCAAGTTCTAAGATGACTAAACACTCACTTAACTTCAGATTAAAGATCAATCTCTGAATTTGTGACAGATTTGCAAAATACTAAGCAGTGAGCATGAGCCCTGTAATCTTGGTGGATCACACCTGAGGCACTAGTGAGATAACTTTGTACATTTTCCCGGCTTGTTTTTATTTCATTCTATCAGTTGTAATCCGTTCCAGCGCACCCCCACCTCGCCCTTGCTACTTCCTTGTTTAAATCTCATGTACCCTTGTAATCCACACAGGCAGGACTATGCTCCTATGGCTTATCAAGAATATTACACCCATCTGGTGCCGTAAAGAAAAGATGCACGTAAAGTTTTGAACACAGCTGTTCTAGGTTCCACGGTTCAGTCAATCTGTCTGCTTATGTGCTCTGGAAGCTTGCAAATTCTCTTTTTGCTCAGCACCAGTTTGAGTGTGCTGACAATTTGACTCAAGAATTTGACTAATAACATAAAGGAAAACATTCAGTCCCTGTTTTTATATGCGATATGATTATATCGTTATTACAAACGCGTGTAACATGATGCGTTCGTTCATGTAATATGACACCTTTGTTTACCTGACAACGTATCAGTTTGGCACAATGTTTCTGACTGTTGGAAACTCAACATAGGCATGCCTATGCTGCTGTAACTTATCAGTGCAGTACAACACCCATCTGGTGGCGTAAAGCAAAGATGCAGGTAGAGATTTATACACGATTAATATAACCCTGTTTTTACTGAATAAACTGTTTGCTTATATGTTCTCCTGGAGGCTAATTAACTCTCTTTTAGTTCAGAACCAGTTTGAATGTGCTGACACTGAAAGTAACAGGAATTTGACTCAGAACATGAAAACGAAAACTGATATTGAGTTCGTGTCAGTTGGCCCTTGCATTATTTGAAATGAAACTTATGTCGTTATTACAAATGTGAGAACCAGTTACCACAGCTAAGACAAGCAAAAGTGCAAGAAAATATTGACGGTTATTTCTCCCTCGATAAACTCATTAGAAAGGCAAGCTAAATGGCTACATTCATACATGTACATCCATACATGAACTTTATTTAAACTCGAATTTCAGAGTAGCCTGAAAGGGTAATATCTTCGAGAACAAAAAGAGAATCTATTTACATACACAAAAATCTATATACATACATAAAATATATCTACATACATGCATAGATCGGGAGCTATAGCTTCCTGTTCTTCGATTTCTGGTTAAAATGATTTACTGACTCGTTAATTCTTACAACATAATGAATGAACATTGTAACATCTAATCGGCAAAACCAAACGCTCCCTTGTGGCAAATGCCATAAATGGGTGAACAGTAACCATGGAGCAATTCAATGTGGTAATTGTTATCTCTGGATCCATTATAGATACAATGGTCTAACCCTTGATGACTTCCAACGTCTGCAATTGAATATGGAGGAACGGTTCTGTTAAAATATATATTTGTAACATTTTCCCCTTTACATCTCTATGATGAATCTTATGTCAGTCTAAGAAACATTCAGACATTGAATCATTGAACTATTACCCTCTGTAAAATTAATGTTTGTGAGAGTTTGAATTAAAATCGAATTGAATTGAATTGATTGGAAATTGTGTAACATGATACTTTCGTTCATGTAGCGTCAGTAACACTTTTGTTTACATGATAACGTATCAGTTTCTCACAATGTTTATGATTCTTGGAAACTGCCTTACTTCACTATTACTTCCTTCAGCTCTTGTGTACTGAGTAAGTTGAATGCAAAGTTGATTAAAGACAAAATAGACTTGTCAGTTAAATAATGATACGATTATTAAATTGCTGTGAACAATATTTTAGAAGTTACGTTTGATTCTTGGCCGTTCTACATGAAAGGAGGAAACATACCAGAAATAAGTTTATTAGGTTTTGTATGCTTTAGAAATGCCGCAGAAAGTCGTCGCATTTCATGTGTCAGCATGATGTTTATTTTGTTATCTCTGTTAGTTGCTCTCTGTTTGAACAAACACTTGCCAACCTTACCTTGGTGGGACTCTCCCTCGTCAGTTGGAACCGTCCACACACACAGTCTGTTACCAAATTTTCGATCATACAATGATTTAACTGGATTTGTGCGTTCGTCTTTTAACAATGACGGAAAGTGCAGTGTGAAAGCGTTGGCTAATGCTGCTGTCAGTTTTGCTTTCTTTAGCCCGCCGGAGAGATTAAGAGCGACTTGCTATAAAGATCACCTATACCTATGCAAGATAGAAAAAATCGATTTTCTGAAAATTTGTCAGAAGAAGGCTTTTACTAACTTGTTTCAAAACTGTAACTTTGTGGTTGTTTGGATTTTTATTTTCTTCTCCAGACCGCCTTTTGTATTTTGCCCCAAAAAGAGCCAAACTCGGCCCTGAAATTGCACTTTTTGCGAAGGCTGGCAAGCCAAAATATTGTGCGTGGCTGGAAAAGCTCACCCATATTATTAAAATATAATGTTTTAGTACTTATTTCGTGTTGTCAGATCCACATGTAATTTGAACCTGAATTTTTAACAAATTTTTAAAATTATACGCGACGGCGATGTCGCGTCACGTCCAAATTTAGGTCAAATTCGAGGACCAAAAAGTCAATCTGGTACATGAATTTACCGCCCAAAACAATTTTTTTGGATAAAAGTATCACTTCATCTTACTTTTTATCGCAAATCTAGCTTGGGTAAATAAAACGCAAAAATTTGACAGCATCTTGAAACCTGGCACTTGAGGTAATCGCTCGACATTTTGACCTTTCATGTCGCGATTATTATCTCGAGCGTTGACCCTGAAACGTTTGCCTGTGGGTCTCAATCCGGTAAAATAATTGTTTTAAGCCTCCAGATATCAGTTATAGTAATTTAAAGACAGTTTCTAGCCGAAAACGAGCATGTTTAGCAAAGGCTAATTTTGAATAATTAATTAAGCTTAAACATGTGGCGGTTCACGATCACAGAC
>JAHPZR010005424.1:0-5000 GCA_019787425.1 Platygyra sinensis
AAAGGGTATACAAGAGTTAACAGGGGATTACGAGGGATTACAAGGGTTTACTGGGGATCACATAGGTATACCAGGGTTCACAAACGATTGCAAGGGTACAGGAGAATATAAGAGAATACAAGGGAATACAGGAGAATACAAGGGAAGACAAGCGAATGCAGGAGAATACATTAGCGAATACAAGATACTACAAGGGAATGCATTAGGAATACAAGTAAATACATATATGTCTGGATTTATGAAAACGGTGCTAAAGAGCCCAACCCCTAAAACCCTTATTTCACCTGGATTTCTCTAAACTCTAAGGCCGCTTTCAAGCCATGTAAACGGGGAAGAATAGAGACAGGACGTCAATGAAAGGAAGATAAGAGGGTAAAAGAAGGAAAAAAGGACTGACTTTCCTTTTAATTTTTATATCGTCCACTTTCGTTTCTGGCGAGGAAAAAACGCTCACATAGTGCCTGATATCCATCCTTTAGCCTTGTTTTCAAAAATCCAGACATATACAGTATACAGGGAAAAGAAAATTCCTATTATGATACACCTTAATAATCTTACTTAAGGTACCTACCAACAAAGGTACCTTTTGTGCGGACCTCCGTGGAAACAGCATCACACCGATACCCTCTTCCAGCGAGCTACACGGGGTGATTTCTTTAAAATTCAAGCCTTCAAAGCTTGATTTTCTCCTGGATACCGGACTTGATTAGTTTGTTATCTGATTCCTGAAGAAATCCAGCTCTGAAACGATGTTTCGATAGGGTATTTTAGCCCAAAATGTGACCATGGAGTCGAGCTTTGTTCACTTCCAAGAAACTCGATGTAGCCGTGCTCATGCAAGTTTCGAAGGCAAAACCTACCAATTTACTGGAACTGCTAGCGACTGATTCAGCAACGTGAAGGCTTGGAAAGTGACTGAAGTTGTAAATAAAACCAAGTTTCGAAGCAGGTAAGCTGTAGTTATAATAAAATCTGCTCGGATAGGTCGATTTTGATATAGGCTGGAATGTCGGAAATGCTCGTACATGTGCTGATACAAACGGCCATAACTTTTGAAATACTGAAATCGTACAGGGGTTTTTGTATGTTTTTGCCGATAAAGAACTACACTTTGCAGCTGTGTAGACTAGAGGTCTCAGCTAGGTCCCAAATTTTAAAAATTAGCTTCTAAATGAAGGCCATTTCCAGCCATCGTTCGATGGCGAATAATAGTGTTCAGTAATATGCTTGATTTCGTCTTGCCACTTAAATTGAGACAAAATTGGTTAGGATCTCGGAAAACTAGAAAGGTTTATGAGCAAAATGATATAAGATTCAATACTAGATGTTGCAAATGAAATATTTTACGGCGTCACGAAAAATGCCAATTTTATGCTTTTGGAGACGGCACGACGGGCCCTGACGAGGCGAAATATTTAATGGCTCCTGACGCGACTAGAAAATCATTTCGAATCAAAAGAAATCTTGTTTTATTCTAACCTTGGTAAAGTCTTTCAGTCGCCAGAGTTTCAGGCAAAATTATTTTTCAAGCGAAATTGAGTGGCTGGTTCTTGGTGAGACAGCCTCTTAAAAATGCTTAGACTACTAACACGCGAATTTCTCATTCAATAAATAGTCATTCGTATTTCTTAAGAAATGGGACGGGGCCGAGATAAGAAATCATTGAGAAACCAGGTTTTAGCTGAGGCAAAACATTTAATATTCATGCACTGTAAAAACTGACTAGTTAAAATAACTATTTGAAATAGTCGTAACTAATGTTAATAGTCGTATTAGCCATTCTAAAAAGGCGAAAATTCCAACCAAATGAAACAGTTGAAGTTACCTTAACTGAGAGGTCATTTTAACCATCTTTTAGTTAGAAGAATTCCAACTTTTAAGATTAGTTTGAATGACCGACGACATAAGTTACGGAATGAGTGTAACTATAAGGAGCAAAATGACATAAGTAAATAAATTGACCCTCCAAGCTCCTCTCAGTGACTCCTTGCAGCAAGTTGAAAAACCACAGACGCTTATCTACAGAAAGCCGGGAGCCTGTCACCAGGCTAGCTCTTGCGTGGAAATTGTTAGTACGACTAGTCGGATGACCGGGCGGCTAAAAGCAAGTTATTGCATGTATCCAACAATCAAATCGAACGTTCGAACTCGATCGGTTCGGTAATTTCAGCGCCAAAGATATGGCATCTGGCATATTGCGTGACAAAGCCACCAAATTCCTGTCACAAAATAGTTTACTTTATAGTTGTAAGCAAAACCGTTTTGCACCTAAAACCTTCTCCGCCTGCCCCCCTTCCCCTCCCCCCCCCTCCCCCACCCCGCCAAAAAAAAAAAATAAATAAAAGAGAGAGAGAGAGAGAGAAATGATGCTGTGACTGTTATCGTAACAGGAAGTCTACTTTGTGTTGAGCTGTTACTCTTCTCCGGAAAGAAGAGCATCAGCCAAGCAAGGGTTTCAGTTTTCAACTGAATGTGCACGCGAACACTAACATAAACAATAATCATCTTTCGGTTCTTTAGGAAAGTTTAGTGGTGCTCTATGCTATCTAAAAGTCGGTCGCAAGTCACGAGGCTTTGCTACAACAAAGGGATCAGACTAGAACTGTGAAACTTTTCATAGCATATAATGGACGTGAGATCCAGTAAAAACTACAAGATTGTCGCACTATCTCTGGAATTTCCTGCTTCGTTATATATGTCAATTTGGCCATTGTCAATTTGATAACGCACGTGACCACTTCATGCATTCAAACTAAATGATTCACTCTCCAGTCAGTGAACGATCGTTGTTCGTCTGGTTGTTCGGTTAACTGAGTCAGAGATTCAACTCATTCGATTAAGTTTTCAGAAAAGTTATTAGCATAAATATTATCGGGAGAGACGACATTGCAGCTGAAGAAAACAGTCAACCTAGAAACGCGTTCGTTTTCTGCGTGAAAATGCGTTTTAGAAGCCGAAGACTTGATTGAGTTTTCAAAGGTAAGCCAAACATCACGTGCAACTTCTTTGACCATCCACTCTTTTAGATCATCGTCTCATATGCCTTTGTTTCTCCCAAAAGCTACCCCTGTTGATGAAGAAAACTTTTTCGATCTCGATTTCTGCACCATAAACTCATTCATACCCAAACTGAAAGCACGCAAGACAGCAAGAGGTCAGTCATCACGGCATCAGTGGACAAAGGAAGCACACACGGTAAGATTTTGTTGCTAAAGTAACTATGTATAAGGCGTATTACTGCTGGGTTTGACCAGGTTTATGTGTTTCTCTTTCTAGTAATATTCATGCTTAAAACTAAGGTGTGCTAAGCACTTCAACTCAACTCGCCGGAAGGCGCATAAATTTTGCATCTCGCTTACATGTTGTATCAACGTAGCTCAGTGGACGTGTCACTGTGGTCTAACTCAGTTTATATATTGAATGTAGTGAATGATGCTAGAATTCATTCAAGTTTGAAAAGGAAAAAGTTTGTTCAGTGGCCGACGTGTATATATGTTTTTCGTTGTGAGGTTCTTTGGAGTTTCGTAGATGCCTATTGTTTTATCTGCTTTCCCGCCTAAAAAACGGTAGATGACTATGTAATCACGTCAAAACGTCACGGATGTCTAGCCTAAATTTTTTTCTATTCTAAATTTTATATCGCTAATCTTTCTTTTAATACACAATTTGTTTATTGCTGACCTCATATACACAGGTAAGCGTCACATTTTACAGGTTCGGTGGATTATGCGGAGTGCGGAGTGTGCGGAGTGCGGAGTGCGGAGTGCGGAGTGTGGAAAATGAGGAGTGTGGAAAATGCGGAGTGTGGAAAATGCGGAGTGTGGAAAGTGCGGAGTGTGGATAATGCGGAGCGTGGAAAATGCGGAGTGCGGAAATTTTTTTCATTAATAATCTTTAAAGGGCATTGTCACGGTATTTGGCAAAACTAGAAGGTGATCTAGGTTTGTTATTAAAGACTATTTGAAGGTAATGAAACTGTTTCCTGTCGCCTGTCGCTACGGATGGCATGGACGGAAACGGATTGAAACTCGAAAAAATTGGCTAATTTTTTCGAGTTTTGATGCTACTTGTTCCAAAAATCCTCAAGGAATTTATTATGGTTAGCCCTCTCTGATAAAATTCATTTGATATCTTAGTCGTAGCTTTACAGAAGCATTTTGATTAAAACCCCAAAGTAGTGATTTTAGCAGAGAAGTGATATAAAATAGCAAACTCCTAGTGACACTGCTACTTTAATTCCTTTATATTCTCATCGAAAGGGTGTTTTATAATATCGTGACATATGCGTTTAAATTAACAAAAGTCAATAGCATAGCATTATCCTTACATTTTCATGACTAAATAGAACAATATTTTTGGTAGCTTTAAAGAACACTAACGAATAGATAAATAAAAGATAGAAATCAATGCATCATTGTGAATTCACGATATTAACAATCAATCTATAGTCTTTAAAAACTGGACGATTCCTTACATTTTCATGGCTAAATCGAAAAATATTTTTCGGTAGCTTTAAAGAACATTAACGAATGGATAAATAAGGGATAGAATTCAATGCGATGCAATGCATTATTGTGAATTTACGATATTAAAAATCGATCTATAGTCTTAAAAAACGGGATACATCCTTACATTTTCATGGCTAAATCGAACAACAGTTTTTTATAGCTCTAAAGAACACTAACGAATAGGTAAATGAAAGATTGACATTTTTACGTTTAGCATTATTATGAATTAACAATCGATCCATTCCGTTCAAAAACGGGATGCATCTTTAAATTTTCATGGCTACATCGAAAAATATTTTTGGCAGCTAAAAGTTCAA
Source organism: Platygyra sinensis (assembly GCA_019787425.1). Taxonomy (NCBI): domain Eukaryota; kingdom Metazoa; phylum Cnidaria; class Anthozoa; order Scleractinia; family Merulinidae; genus Platygyra; species Platygyra sinensis. The sequence goes on from JAHPZR010005424.1 coordinate 4,826, forward strand.
ATCAGTGCACGTAACATTATTGTCAATTAACGATGTCAACGACGAGTCCGTGTTCTTTCAACATTTCCCTCTGGCCTTCATCAAGTGATTGATAGGTACTGATGTCGATTAGTACACGGCCGTCAAAAACAGTGTTTTTTTCGCCTAATATGTGCAGGGCTTGGATGGTAATAGG
>JAHPZR010005424.1:7500-22859 GCA_019787425.1 Platygyra sinensis
CTCGCAAGAGTGTGCAGAGGTCCACCCCTACACAGGAGGGGTCCTCTAAACCAACTTCCCAACTTGGAAGCAAGAAGAGCCATGTTGGTAACAAGGTAATTGGTTAAGTTACGAATACTTTTCTTGTATGTTCGTAATAAACTATCTTAAAGCTCAAATACCTTTTGAGAGTGGACGTTAATAAGCCAATAGGGTGTCATTCACCACTTAAGACACTGCAAATACTCCAAGATCAAAGTCAGTTTCAGGAGTGAAGAAAGCCCCCTTGAAGAAGGGCTAACTGTTAAATAGGTTTTTGCTGTTTTGGCAGTCGTTGTCAAAAAAGCAAGTGTATCTGACCTAAAGTGTAAAAAAATAATCAGAACCCTTATACTTCATTCCTCGGAGCAAAAAGTCAGTTTTTGTTGTATCATTCTTAATTCTCAACTTGCTACTTTGTGACTGATACTGACTACATGTAGCAATGCTATAGTCTTAAACATTATCATAAATTAACTTGATAGAATGTCTTAATGGCCAGGTCATGCAGTGCCAAAGACACCTTTTGCTTATTATGCTGTGGAGTAGCACATCAGATACTAACGTAGAAATTCACATATGGAAAATAAAGCAAAAGTTTTTTTTTTTCTTGCTGGTTTTCCAGGACTCTGTGCCATCAGCTAGAAGATCCCCAAAGGAGCAGAAAACATGGCTTGGGAAATTACTATACCAAACCGGGTAAGGTGGTCAAACTCAGAAAATAGTGAACACCTTAAATTTCTCGGGAAAGTTGATTGTGTATTGTACTAAATCCTCTCAATTTTATTTTTATTGTTACACATGTAACTAACTCATACGTAGTGATACATACAGCTGAGCAAACTCTATTTTTTAAGCTCTGTGTCATGTCACCTGCATATAAGACTGTTGTAAGAGATAAATCTGTCAGAATGAAGTTTAGCGTACAACCTGTTTTTGAACTGCTTGGATGACTGGACGAGTTGAAGTTAATGATAACCTTTGACAATTTGACTGTAAAGCTGTTAAAATGTTTCAATTCTCTTTTTATAGCAAAGTTTGGACGGTTTTACTCTAAAAACTGACAGGTTAAGAGGAATTGAACTCCAGTCAGTGGCCATTGTTTTGTCAAGGCAAGATATAAATACTTGCCTACTGACAATTTCCTGGCTGAGGTTGTCACTTGTGGCAGCCTTGCTTGGGCTGTAATCTGCCGTGGGTTCTTTTCTGCCATTTTTTCTGCCAGACTTGTTTGACCCAACTTGTTTTATAAATGTTAAAAATCATAGTCATTGATTCCAGAAAATTGAGCAAAAAAGTTGTCACATGGAATCAAGTTGCTCTCAACCAGTTCAGTCATCCAAAAGTGGACAGAGCACAAGAAAAATGTATTACCTTTTATGATGTATTACCTTTTATGCAAGAATTTTTATGTTAATTGTTTGCAGAATGAGAGATGAATCTCAAAAAAAATAATACTAAAAGAACTTCCAGAGAAGGTCAAAGTGCACAACAACAAAGACGAGTAAAGAATATCGAGGTTTCGTTTTCAATTTCCACAAACCATGACATGTAGTTTCTGTTGGTCTCTCATATCATATAAATAGGACTGAAATGTATTGCAAAAGTTAATAAAGCCTCAAATAAAATTGTATGTCACAACAATGTGTTGTAACTGATTTTTTTTCTGTCGTTTTCATTTTAAACGGTTATGTTGATGATTATTGAGAGGTTACAAACACTGTACAGAGCTAAAAAATGTCAAAAAAAGCTGGAAACAGGTTATCTTGTATCAATTCTGGGTACAATTCAGATAGGTTAGATTAATTAATTGGTGCTATTTTTGCCATTTTAATTGGTTAAAGCTACTGATTTTCTGGGGGTTAGAACAACCTTTTTTGAATAACCCATTTTTTATAGTCGAAATAACGGAAAGTAACTAAAAAAAATGGGTTGTCTCAGATGCATCCTTGGTACTTTTTACATGGGTTAAATGGACTGATTTGCAAAGTTAAAACAATGAAATGTAGGGTTATTTCAACTCTGTAAAAATAGTGGTTTTGACTAATTATGAATCGGTTAATTCGACTGCTGATAAATGTCAAAACAACTTCTACACAGGAGAAGATTCAACTAAACGTAAAAGTTAATATAACCACCCCATAATTAATACAACTGACAAGAATCGGTTATTTTAAACCAGAAAAAAATGGTTCTTTTACCAATTTAAATTGGTCGTATTAACCACTTAAATGTGGGTTGCCTCAGATGCATTTTGCAACATTTTTAATTGGTTAGTTTAACTAGTCAGTTTTTACAGTGTGCATTATTTGTGTTCCTAGCTATAAATTGTCGGATGGTTGATGAGTCAGGTCAAATCACTAGGCGATTGTTTCGTCAAGAAAAAAATAATATCTTGTAGCAGTATTACGCGTATTTAGTCGGAACGCCGCTGTAAGGTTCTTATACCAGCCACCTCTTAACTAAGCTGGTTCCTCGGCTGTGTGCGACACAAGTTGAGAACTCAATAGGGAAAAGTTTTATACATCGCTGTAGAACTCTGTTGATTAACAAAATGCCTTTATTGACGAAGAAGGTAAGACTAGCTGTTTCTTTGTCCTTGGTTTCAGTTTCAGTTCCAAATCAAAGCATAGTAATTTAGGGGTGGCGAATGGTGAAATCCGAGACTCGCCGAGACACCAAGACCCTTGTTTCAAAATCCTAGACCGAGACTTGAAAGTTTTATCAAAATCCGAGCCCGAGACTTCATTTTGCGAAAATCCGAGCCGGTTTGAAAACTGTTCGCAGCGAGACATGAGCTACACTCCGACGAAACGTCTGGATGCCACTGTAAACCTTGTTGATAACTGAGCAGTTAAAATGAAAAACATAAATTATTAAAGGCAACAGTGGCACACTCCGACGAAACGTCTGGATGCCGCTGTAAACCTTGATGACAACTGAGCAGTTAAATTGAAAAACAGAAATTAATAAAGGCAACAGTGACACACTCCGACGAAACGTCTGGATGCCACTGTAAACCTTGATGATAACTGAGCAGTTAAAATTATAAACGCAAATTGTTAAAGGCAACATACTGGGCTCTGTGAATTTCTGCGCAACATTTCGACGAATATCTGAATATTGGAGAAACGCATAGGCCTAGAACGTAGAAGTGTCTTATTTACTTAGCTTCTACGACATCACAATTTCTGAGCTCCTTTCACTGGATTGTTTTTGAATAATTCTTTTTAATTGCGTGGCAGTGAAACGATCTATTTTGTTCTTTGGTTTCCCTTGTCCCCCGTGGGTAAAGGGAGGGGACGGCTGAAATTCACAGATTACAGTAGTCTTTGTTTTGCCGGTACTTTGTGCGATGCAACAAAAAGGAGGAGAAAATAAATAAGAACATGCAACGTTTCAAAAGGCTTTTAAAGCAAAAGCCAGAGACTCAAAAATCAGATCGCTTGAAAATATACGGCTAAACACGATTTTAAGACTTTCTGTTATCCAATTAACTGAAATTTTAAGCAGACAACAAAGTCTTAAAGCTTACCTTTTTGCTGTTGCTTCTTGGCGGTGTTTGTAAGAAGCAGCCGGTATCTTCATCCCCATTTTGTGACACACAACTGATTAGCCTGCGAACAGGCTCCCAGCGAGGTCGGAAAAATAATTCGGCGAGCGAGTGGGAGTCGGAGCATCGTGACTCCGCGAGCGAAGCGAGTGGGACGCGGGGGAGCCTGTAGACATTGTTTTCAATGTACCGTTCCGCCCCTTGGTGATTAGCCTGTTACGTATCTGTCAAGGAGGTAATTAAACCTGTCAAAATTGATGGGTTTCCCCGCGCTGATGAATCGGCTTTTCATAACAGTCTACCGTAATTGATGCACCGATGGTAAATAAAGTAGACAGGCCAAACACGACTCCTACGAGAAAATGAGAAAACTAGAGCCGTTAGATCGTGCTGGGCGGCAAGTTTTAAGAGGTCTACAATCAGAACTAAGCCGAACAATGGCATATACAACACGCAACACAGTCGACCAGACTTGCGCGTAATGAGTTAAATTTAAATCCTGTGGCACCAGAACAATCAAAGGAGAAATAAACCTATACATCGAGCTCCACGAACATAAGCTCGATCAGATAGCTGCAAGAAACAATAGAATTTCTCTAGACAAGCCTATAGCTTTCTCGAAGTAAAGCTACGAAGGAAAACGTAGGAGGGCAAATATGACACCCGTGATAAGAATCTACCTACTGTACTTGCAAACAGTTCTAATCATAGCCGGGCCCGGCGTCACAATATAGAATGCGAGTAAGCAACACGTTCACGGTAAATGTCATATTTTGTCTCTTAAAAGCAAATACTTGGAGAGTTAAAAAACAAATCTTGCAATAGAAATGAGCCAAAACAATACTCTAACACATGGCAAATTATAGAGGTGTCAAACTCAACGAAGCAACACGCAGATAACAGCGGAAATCATGCAAACCTATGACTTCTTAAAATTTGCCGCATAGCACGATCTAACGGCTCTAGTTTTCTCCTTATAACACAATACGAAATGCCTTTCATGAACAAGAGTGAAGCGACAAAAAGGTCGTAAGACCGAAAAATAAACGGCAAATCAACAAATGGCACGAACCGTAGGAGTCGTGTTTGGCCTGTCTATTTTATTTACCACTGTTTACCATCGTAGACGCGGCAGCAATTGAAAAATTAGGCTCTTCCCGAAACCAGTCTGTAGAATTCCGAAAACATCGCGCTTCTACGCCACAGTTTCAAGGCATAGCTTCTACTCACGTTTCAAACAAGAGATATGACGAAAATGTTGCAAAGAATTGCTCAAAGCTGCTTCAAATTCGTCGTTAGTGAACTGTGCAGTGCACACGGGAGCCGTTGTTGACAGTCTCGGCAAGAATTATGCTAATTTACAAGCAGTTGTCAAGATCTGTCAATTATTTATCTCAGAGCTGTCAACAGTCATCGATTCAACCAATCAGATCTTTATACCAGGAGCTGGTATCATGGAACGGCGGTATCAATGGAATGTCTACAGGCTCCCCTGCGCACTCCCTCCTCACCAGACCGCTCTCGGCTCGTCCCGCTCGCCCTAGACTACACTTGACTATCTCGCCCTAAACCCAACCGAACACCGGGAGCCTGTTCGCAGGCTAACAACTGATGAAATCGTTGGCATCTCCAAACAGCGATTCGCTATGGTCTTTGCATGCAACAAGGGTTGAAATCCCAGCCACGTGAGTGAGCGCACCATCGGTCTGTTGTTGTTATTTAATATTGACTCAATCGATCAAAACACTATGATCTAGGCCACTTAGTAGCCTCTTAACCTCTTAAATGCATTCTCTTTAAACAACCAGAATCTGGTAAATGCTGAAGAAATGTCGCAAACGACGGAAACACGATTTGATCTTCTGAGTAAGCCTTCCCTTCAAACGCGGCACCATCAACTGTGGGAAGAGTGCTGCGCTTTACCCTGACGGCATCGTCCGGAAAGCGCGCCGGTGACTTTATATTACGAGAGAAATATTTTGCCGCACTCCCGCCACAAGCTTTTCTACTAAGAACTTACCATGTTTAGTTAGGATCTAACAACGGAGCACTTTTGACCTAAGAGAAGGGCAAAGACCCCTGCCTCGGAGACATTTAACCGCGCGAACTGCACAAATTTGACCTTCGACTCATTCTTATCAAGTTACTGAGATATGTGAGTCATACATGTAAGATACATCAATCGTCAATCTTTCATTTGAACTAGCATGTTAATCCTAATAATTTAATCCTCTTTGATTTCGGTTTCCTCTCCCTGTTGACAGAAATTTAATCACTTGGTAAACCGCAACCTGATTAATTCGGAAATCATGTACTTCCAGTCCAGACCTACTTGCGTCTCGTCATGAAATACAAGATTGATAAGTCAAGAGTTCTAAAATGTAACGCCATGACGACTTAAAAACCCGACTTGTTGCGCCTACATATTCGAAAGACTGCTATCGTACGTTTTTAATCAATAAACAATTTTCTCGTGGTTTTGATCGAAACCGTTGGCCAAAAAACAAAATCCGAGACTCCGAGACCTCACGGCCAAGAAAACGAGACTTCGAGACTCATTGAAAACGCCTCCGAGATTTCGAGATTGGAACAAAATTTTCCGAGACTATGAGTTTTCCGGGTACCATTCGCCACCCCTTAATTTGAACTACAAACTCGAGGTTTCTCCAAGATCTTTGAGCAGAAGAATAGTGAATTTCTTTGAGCGGTGGAGCCAGGAGAGGAACTAAGACCGCCTTGATTGCAGTAATCCTTCTCGGTCCAAAAGAAAAATGTTTTTTTCGCTGATGGTAAGAGTTTCTTGTTTCTGTTTGTCTTTTTGAGCGCAAAATAAGAAAATTTCAAAGATATTTCATCCAATTGAAAGTACTTCGCGAATATTATTGTCACCACGTGCGAAACCTTCAAATGGATTAGCTTACGGTTGTTGAAATGCAGAATGATCTACAGATCTTTCTGTAAAACTTTCTTTGGGAAAATGATTGTGAGCGACGCGAGAGCTTTTCGAAGTAAGATAAAATTGCAAATATTTGATATTCCGTCATCAAATAAAGCGGTAAAGTTTGCTTCTGTTCACTCAACGTCCGATGCACATCGCCCAGAAGCTTAATCCATTTGATGGTTTCGCACATGGTGAACATTAATTATATTCGCAAAGTACTTTCAATTGAATGGAATACATATCTGTGAAATTTAAACATGATACTTTTGCTCCTAAAAACATTACGCAACATTCCCCAAAATCAACCCAGTACATATTTAAAAAAGGTATAAAAATATTGAGTGTTTTAAAGACGAATGAATTAATAATGCGGTTTTGCATGTGAGGCCGCCCGCCTCAAACATGTTTGATAAAATGATGCCTCAAATGACGATTTTAACGGAATTTGACATTTGCATTTTTCTTTGAAATAAAAGGATATTTACCAAGAAAACTATCCAGTAGTTTTTGTCATACCCTAGCCTATCTACCATAAAAATATGAGCGAAATCGAATTTTCGACCCTTGCCGCGAAATGAAGAATTTGTCTCATTTTTACAGGCATGCAGGCACTGTTAAATTCTACTGTACCCAAGAAATGCGTTTTTGCCCAGTAAGGTTCAAGGTCCTTGTTCTTATGTTCAAATTCAAATTGAGAGTGGTTGAAATTTCATTCCAATGATCACGGTTGCTGTGTGTTCCTCACCAATTTTAGGTATAACTTTGAGCAAAACCTGGGGTATTTATACAACAGAAATGCAAAACATAAGATACGAATATTGTGGCCCTCGGGGAGTGTCTTTTTTGAAAACAAAGCACGAAACTGCTGGTCCTCTCCAGTCCTCCTGCTTCTTTTCCTCCTCCAGTAAAACTTGGCTGGTGACCTCTTTAAGTTTGAAAGTTCTTTCGCTAAAGTTAAAAGCTTATTTATTTGAGATCTCATGTCTTTTCCTGCATTCTCTTTAGTGCGGGTCATTTGGAAGTCAGCCTTTAATGATCACGACAGCAATTCTCCTTCTTTTGGCCGGATTGACGTTGATGCTAAACAAAAAACCAGACAGTAAGAAGAAACCTTTAGAGAAATCTCACATTTTATGAGAGTTTTAAATAAGTAGCTAAATAACGGTCTTTTTAAATGTTCTGGGATTTCAGTTGTAAATGAAATGATCGGTGATATCTAAGCTCATAAATTAAGCATTTTATGTGTCAGTGAATTTTACAAACCTGAAAGAAAAACTCATTTCTCAGTGGAAAATTAGCCATTGTCCAATACACACAAACTGAGTCAAATGGAATGGCGCTCGATTCATTGGTATTCCCTTGGTGAAAAGCATCTCGTTCTGGCATCCTCCATTGATACCAATGGTACGATTGTCGACTCTCTGTGTGTATATTGGACATCTATAGAAGTTGAACGGCTCGGGAAAAGAAAACACATATTGAAGTGAGACCTCTGACATCCTAACCATGTCGCTACACCACTTCGGAACGGAAATTTTGTGGGACGGACAGCTCAAACAACTTATTCACATCTCAAAATCATTCTTTTTGAGAATTAGACTTGGCTTATTGCCTTGAAAATGAGATGGGGACTCACCAGAGAGAACAACATGTTTAAAAACGGCAAAGTTGTAAAGAGCGCGGGAGGAACTCATTGGAGAGGGGAGAGCCTCAATAGATATGTCAGTCACATCATTGTCGATAGCGTGGTCGTCGCGCAACATTTCTGCATTTAATCAGAGGTCTTCGGATTTTTCATATTGTGTTCAAAGATTACTTTATTATTGATTTAATGTATTTAATTTGATGTACAACTGTCTCTCGGCGCCAAGTGTGTTAACGTCTTATTTTTTTCTTTATTTAACGCTCGCATCTCAGGGAGGTTAGACAGTCATTCGTTATCAGACACGACTAACACACGAAATATCTCTGAAAGTCTCCCGACCGGAGCACGACTTCACCTCATTGTTCAAATTCCAGTGCTGAATATCTTAAAAGAACCAGAAAACAGTGAAGTTGTGGTGAGACAGAAAGAATACATCTATTGCCTCAAGAGAAACCTGATAAGTCCACACGTAAGTTTACATTATAACTTACAAAAATACAAAGTTATAGAGTCCTTAGCTTCTAAACAGATCTAATTAACAAATAGATTCCATTTTGCCGTGCGTCTGATCAGTAATAGATCACAGATGACGTCAAAATGTGGTAAGAACAAAAAACTGGCACATGAGGCGAAGTTGTTTTTACCACATTTTGACGACTTCTGTGATCTATTACTGAACAGACGCACGCAACATGAAATCTATTTGTTTTATATAATAACGAAAAGCCTTTTGTATTTCCAAAATATTTCAAAATAACGCGAAAGCCGTCTTAAATACAGCCCCCCCCCCCCCCCCAACCCTTTGCCCACTTTGGCGAAGACGAAAAAAAGCCATTTGACGTAATCTATTATGTATAAGAAATTAAGCACAATTTCATTGGTTGCTGTGCGTAGCAAAGACTTGTGATTGGTCGAGGAAAATCGCGCCACCGTCAAACCCGTCTCGAGCGTCCCGCCTCCTCCCTCCTGCGAAATTTAAAAATCTTGAAGAAAATGCTGGAAAAATCAAGTCAGTTTTTGTCATCAGAGCTGCCCTGTGAGCCGAAAAGCTTGAACGTTGCCTTCAAAATTGCAGGAGTTGAAAAAACATCCTCGGAAAACTTGTGCTTGCGGTCAACCTAGAGGCCATTTAATTCGAGTTTTGAACGAAAGGAGCCTAAATGATGGTGGTGATTTTTGTCTTCTGTGGTTGGTGATTCTCAAATCAGTTTGATGTGGTGTCGGAGACACATTTTAGCTGCGATACTGTCGACCGTGAGCTGTGGTTAGCTATACTTAACTCGCTGCTGTGCCCTGAAACGGAGTAATGGACAGGAACATTTGCCACAGAAGGCAACGTTATGTGTTTATTTTAAGAAGTGATGTTTTGATGTTTCATTCCTGACATCGAACAGTGTGTTAACCGTTGTTCTGACACTGGGAATACTTGAATTTTTTAAATAAATTAATTTCAGAAACATTTTGTTTATTGGGTTGGTTAAATTCGAGATAAAACAATGGTTCTCGGCTTACCAAGACCGATTTTGTGCGTGGTTTAGTCTCGCTCGACTGCCGACTGAGGAGACTGCTCGAAAATTTTTTCTGGATCATTTTCTAAAAGAAACGGCTTTATCTTTCTTCTTCTGGCTTCTGGAACCTGTTTAATGCCTCGGCAATTAAGACTTTTTTGTACCTTATCTTTTGCCCAGTCACGTAAAACATTATCGTAATTCTCAAAACTTTTTGCCATTTTAACAGCAGAGGGAAAAACTCTGTAACGATGACGTCAATCGTGCATCTGTCCTCTAATAGATCATAGGCGAGAACCGAGAATAACTTGGGTTATTATATAATCACCAATAGATTACCAAAGCAATCTAAGGACTTTGCGGACTCATTCTTTATCGTGACTTGTTTTTCCATTTACGTATAAGAGCTGACACAGGGTATTCTCTTTGTTTTGATAATGGTGTTAGCACGTTCAAAGATGAATCGAGAGAATTCAGGGTTTAAACTTTCTTCCATAGGCGAGTGTGTTTTGTTTTTGGGCTCCTCTCAAACTGTAGCCTTACTGCAGTCAGGTAATGAAATTCGTCTCCTAGGTATTGGACTGGAAATGGCTCGTATTTGTAAGGAAATAAATCAATTGTTACCTGGAATAGCACCAAAAGCAATACCCTATGAGAACACCAGAATAATGTTCCGAGAACTCATGCAAACACAGCTAAAATTTACTCTAGTGTTTCCTAAGATCTTCATACTTTGTCACGACATTTGGTTTTGTGAGAATTGATTAATTTATTTTGAGAAGTTTTTTAAATCGATCGCACAGAAGTTTACAAATACGATGTAAACAATTTTGGTATCAAGGTTTTCTCACTTATTACTCGAACTTCCGGTGGATTCCTTCTTTATGTCAAATTCATTTGCATATACTACCCCTCCCCCATTAGCCTTGACTTGCTGGGTAACCTGCGGTGTTGAAATTAGAAATCACAACAGACATTCGAACTTTTGGTGTAAATGGATTTCGTTTCAATAGCTACATATGCCTATATATAGAACATCTGCACTTGGCTTCTCTAGCTTAACATTTGAAACCAGGGGGCCGCAGACCGAGTGGTTTTACCGTTTTCGACGGTTTCATAGGAAACCTGATAAAACCCGAAGCACGGGTTTTGATATAATACGTCAGTCTGCATGTGCCTTGTAATCCGTGAATTTCTTTGACTTTTTTCCAGGTTGAAAGGATCCATGTTTTCCTTGAAAAAGACACGGATCATTACGCCATTGAGGCCCAGAATTTGCCTGAGGACTGGAAATTAAATTTTCATTATCTTGGTCGGCGCATGCACTACAAAGACGCCTTCCAATACGCTTCGAACAACTTGCTTCGTAGAAATGTAATGATAATGAACGCAGACTGTTATGTGGATAAAGGGTTTGAGCAACTGGACGAAAGCATTTTAAACAAGAAAACAATGTACGCATTGACCCGGCATGAAACTCCCGAAAACGTACGTCTCTGCAACGTCGAAGATTTTTGTGGACCAATGGCAAGATACCGTGGCTCCCACGATGCATTTCTGTTCAGGCTTCTCGTGCCACTTCCCTCTCAACTATTAGATAACATTGACTACCGGCCAAACATTCTGGGCATTGAACAAGTTTTGATGTTTAACTTTAAAAAGTATGTACAGTTTAATGTAAAAAACCCATGTAAAATCCTACATGTTGTTCACCATCACTGCAGCAACGAAAGAAACGAAACAGAGCGAACTATTAATGGCCACCCAGTCAGTCGCTATGTTCACATCAAAACAAAACAAGGCTGGGCACCATTTTCCAGTTTGTAATGTAATAATAAGTAAGCAAGCAAGTATGTATATAAGTCAGTCAGTCAGTCAGACAGTCAGCCAGTCAGTAAGTAAGAACTTTATTAAAGTGTCAAAGGCCTTGTAGCCTGGGATAGTACGCATGCTAATTAGGGGACAAACTAAAAAGAAATTCCGATAGTAATAAGAGTAATCAGTATGTTAGTGGTATAAAAAATCGGTTATTAAAATCTGTAACTATGTATGGAAACTGAGATTAAAATCTATAACTATAACTATGTATAAAAAATAATCTCGAGCAGGGGATGCAGCCCTTGCAGCCGGTGTCCATTGAGTTGGTTAGATCACTGTTGCGAATACGGTTTGTAAGTTGTAATGAGTTTTAGTTTCTTAACGTTTAGATAACTGATGATTCCCCGTGTTTAAATGAAGATTTACATTACACTGACAGGGTAAGCAGGGACGGATCTAGGGCGAGGGTGCAGGGGGTGCGCACCCCCAGTCCCCCCCCCCCCCCCCTCCCTGAGATGAATTCTTCTTCTTCGTATTCGCTTTTAAAATTTGTTTACCTCACCGGTCAGTGACGTCATTCCTTAGAGGTGCACCCCCTCCTAAGAAAAATCCTGGACCCGCCCCTGAAGCTGTTCCAAAGGGTTGTACCACTCTATCCCACACTAAGTTTGTTAACCGAGTCACTCACAGCATAATATGATTCAAATTTAGAAGTGAGATATTTGGGAACTAGACCGTTTATAAAGACTTGAAAACCATCGGGGCCCTCTGAATTTGACGTACAGATTGCAAGTCATTCCTGGTGAGTCAGTTGTGAAACAAGGACTCGACATAAGCATCATAGCTCGATGAAAGTACAACTTGTGAAGCACGATTTTGTAGTTTTTGTAGCTTCATTTTTGTTAGATAATGTTTGGCACAATTACCCCAGACTAAGCTGCAGTAATCAAAATGAGGTTGAACTAGTGAGTTGAATATGCAGCGAAGTAAACGACAGAGGATTGCGTTGGCGACGACCAAAGACAAACATTTCGTCCGGAGATCCAAATGCAGGATCTGTTCTCGAAGCTTTTTGAAAGCATTCGATCAAAACAAATAATCTAGTCGATCTAAAACACAAACAAAACTAAACTAAAAGCCTGTTGTGTCTGTTGACGTGTTTTTTTAAAAGCCAGCGAGTTGTCAAAGTTCTGACAACCTAAGCGGTGGCGATTGGATTCAGAAAACAATGCTGTCAACAGGCTTACACTACTTTTCGGCTCGCAGCACATAAAAGTCTGCTTATATGACCAGCGGCCTGTCATAAATGTCCTGGATGTAAAAGTCCATTAAACAATGCTTAGACATGCCTAGACTTCTAACACGCGAATTTCTCATTCAATAAATATTCATTCGTATTTCATAAGAAGTAGGACGGGGCCGAGAAAAGAAAGCATTGAAAAACCAGGTTTTTTAGCTGAGACAAGATTTAATATTCATGCATTGTTTGTGTTTCTAGATATAAATTGTCGGATGGTTGTTGAGTCTGGCCAAATCACTAGGAGATTTTTTCGCCAAGAAATATCATGAAAAAGTTAATATCTTCTAGCAAGCATTATGTGTCTGCCTTTAGTCGAGACGCCGCTGTAAGTTTCTTATACCAGCCACCTCCTAACTAAGCTGGTTCTTGGGCTGCGTGCGACACAAGTTGAGAAGAACTCAAAGGTTTACGTCGCTGTAGAACTATCTTGCTTAACAAAATGCCTTTATTGGCAAAGAAGGTAAGACTGTTTCTTTTTCTTTTGTTTAATTCAGTTTCAGTCCCAAATCAAAGGATTGTTGTTTAGACTACAAACTCGAGGTTTCTCCAAGATTGTTGAACAGATTAGCGCATTTCTTTGAGCGGTGGAGCAAGGAGTAGAACTAAGACCGCATTAATTGCTGTAATCTTACTCGGTCCCCAAAAAATTTTTTTTCTCTCACGGTAAGAGTTCCTTGTTTTTATGTTCAGTTTAAGGTGCTGAACGCAATTTTTGAATTGTGTTTCATTCGCCCATTTCTCTAAATCCCTTGATCCTTTTTTCACCAAAAATGGCAGCAAGCAAGTTAACGACACAAACTTCCATTTTTGATAGTTAAGCTGGCGCACGGCCTCTCCGGGAGTTAAATTACCTTGCTCTCCATATGTTCTCGGAGCTCAGTGGATAGAGCGCCCGCCGAGAGTTCGGGAGGTTATGGGTTCGATTTTTTCGGGGACTCAGTTTTTTTCTTTGTCCTACGCGCGTGTCATGTTAATCAGTTCACCTTTCACATATTAAATTCTTTATCAACGAACTTGACACCAATTACCACGCGTATTTTTCTGTTTTTTGTGACATCATCGTAGCCAAATAAATGCTTAGTTTCTCGCTTTTGCGTCGGTGATTTTGTTTTGTTTAAGGACGGTGCCTACTTTTGTTAGTGCGCACATATTCTGCGCATCACGCAAGCCATGGTTTAAGCGCGCGCGCAGGATTTGACATTGACGCAATCAACTACACCACCAAGCACACGACTAAAATTAAAGCAAAATTTTCCTACTGTGACCAAATCAATTTTAATGAACCTGTACTGAAACCAGGAACACCAGAATAGCAGCATATCGCTAAGCAATAAATGTTAACGTAACCTAGATTTATCTTTCGAAAATTACACCGAAATCCAACATTAAACGTGCACCTGCAGATGGCGTAGTGCGCGTGCAAAAATGCAAATGTCTTACTTACTAGGGAGGTGACAGGAAAAAAATGTAACGGGCACCGTAAAAGTTTTCAAAAAAGATCAATAACTAAAATAAACGCGTGGTTACCCCTACATTTTATGTTACGAAATGGAAGTGGCAAGCTTATTAAACATGTGATTAGTTTCTCGTTGTGAGCGAAAGTTATTTAGACTGTATTTTAGCTGAACCAGAGGAGGGCTGTCAGAGACACTAAAAGCGCTTTTTCGACGATTTTGTTATTAAAAACGTACCAAAAATGATTTTAATGTTACCATTTGCCATGTAGTTTAAAGATCTTTTAAAATGTGTTTGCCTTTCTGTATGTAAAGGCGAATTCTAAGGAAATCTGCAAGGAAATATCCTTTGCCTCTTTTTTCAGAAAAATGCTGATGTCAGCATTTTTGTTGAAATTCAAGGCTAATTATCTCGAAAAAATGCGTGGCTACCCCTATATTTGTTTGTGGATTTCAATAGCCCTTGCAAAGATCTACTTTTTCCGCGTGGCCCTAACCTGGCGCAAAAACCTTTGTATTAAGTAGGCGCCGTCCTTAATTGGCTCAGTTGTAATGACATAAAATTCCTATAAAAACCCTACTTTTGTTAAAAATCTGTTACTGAGCTAATCTAATGTTCTTTGAATAATGGCAATTTACAAAATATTGAAGAAAACCGTCTGAACAACTTTGACTCTTTACTAATTGAAAATCTCGGGCAATATCATTTCGGCCTGATGATGTAGCAAATTTCACTGAAAGGAAATTATAAAAATTAAGGAGTTTAGGCCAAAATGAGGAATATATCTGCCTGTCATTATATGAGATGTTGCTAAGGTAACGGCCTTAATCCAAAAATTGGCAACCAAAACATAGGCCTTATTTTAAAGGGACACAGTCAGCTTGCGCACATGCGCATTACATACCATTCCACAGCTAATTTCCATATAACAGAGACGCGATAAATACTGCTTTTAACCAGATCTGATAAAAATAATGTCACAGGATGAGCAAAAGAACACTCAAAAATAGGTTTTTTAGTAACCGAGTGAAAATCAAGAAAAACACTGCGAAAAATGACGCGGATTTTTAAATGAACTCTGATTTCAGGTTGAGGTAAACTTTTTTCAAAGTAAGAAAACT
>JAHPZR010005425.1:0-2500 GCA_019787425.1 Platygyra sinensis
ACTCAAGTGAATTAAGGAATGGGTCCCGCTATATTTTGGAGGGTGTGGTCTAATTTAAAATATATTTAAGCTATCGCTTATAAACTTGCATAAGGTGAAGTATTTGAAAGAAGCTTTTAATTTTTCACTATCAAGAGTTTTGCTGCTTGGTCATATGACTTGCACACCCAATTGTTTATATAAATTTCAATCCAAATTTACGAGAATTTCCGGTTGGAATCCTCGACTAATTTTGATTTATACAAATGGCTATAACCACCAAGTTTAGAGAATTAATCGGGGTTTCTTAGATTTATTTCTTTTCTTTCAATTACAACGTATTTCCTTTGGAGAGGGACTGGGACTAGACAAAAATAGGAAATAATGACAAAAGAATAAAACATTTTCGGATTCCTCGTTTAGAACGATATATAACTAGACAAGGTAAAGTTTTGAAAGAAAAAACGAGAGTTTTCTTGTACGTTTACATCCTGTAACTTAAATGATCATATTTCTTTCAATTTAGGGCGTGGTCAATCACGTGACTACTTAAGTCGAGTAAATTGTCAGCAGAAAAATCATTTTGTATACAAATAAACAAATAGAGGCCAAGGTTTCAGGAAAAATACTAAATTTAGAAAAAATGTCCAAAACATCACATTTAAGTAAGACCCATGCCTTAATTTAGCTGAGAAGTAAATGTGGGCCGCACTGTTTACAAAGCGTTGTGCAAATTTGTGTCCAGCGATGTTTCTATTTGACAAGACGGACGACTAACCATAAATTATCTGAATTATCGAAATTGTTTCATGTAAATCCGGCGGTTTAGAAACCTTTATCTGTGATCAGGCAGGTTTTCTTATGAGTGCGAAATGCAGCGGCAGGAGACTCCAAATCGCAGGCTATGAAAACCGGTGCTCAATCAGCGAGTTACCTGTGGTCAGTTAAATTTTTTGCGCTCACTTACTCTTTGTCTTAACGTAATTCTCGCGGTGCCTCTTAAACAGAATGAACAGGGCGAAAACATGGCCTAATCGTTAAGAAGGGGTAAGAGCGTTCGCGACAATGCCGAAAGGTAGTATGGGAGATATTCAATAACATATATTCAACCTGTAGTGAACGCTCAGAATCGAAGATGCCACGACTGTCCAGTGAAGACCTATGGTAGCGAGCTATTTGGATGAAAGAGTTCGTAAGATATAGCGTAGATGAAGTGGCAGTACGCACAAGCTTATCCATGTTGAAGCTCTCTCTCGCTATCACGCTACCAAAACACGTCCAAAAACAAAGGGTTCATTAGCGATGGCCTTGCACGTGCACCACGATTTTTGGTACATTTCTCCGACTTTCTCTGCAAAGCGTGACATAAAATAAGTAAGGTTAAAGTCGTCAGAATCATGCTTTCTCTGTGAATCCTAACCCTTTGTTACTAATTCATGGTCTGGATCATTTGACTGAATTTTGAAACTCACTTATATCTCAATGTCAGTAAAAAAGCGTGAGCATTTATTGCTAGCTGACGTTTTCGATAGCATTGCAGTCACGTTTTCGTTTACTCAAACTGACAGTTTACCATAATGCCTTTCGGCATTGTCGCGTACGCTTTTATGCTTCTTTTGGACAACCTTTCCCGAAACAGCTGTATATACAGAACACTACCAGAACTTTGGAGATACTTCCAGGACCAAATCAGATGGCCAAACGTTCTGGAATGGGCAATCAAATGGGAAACTGACCTGAATTTCTTATGTCGTTGGTACAATTGATAGTAACCCTCATCAGATCTAACGACCCCTATCAGAAGCTCAAAGACCATTTTACTGAGGACATATACATTACCACTGCATGAATACTCAATTAGTTATAGATAATGACAGAAACATTCGATTTGTTCAGGCCGGTTTCTTGGGAAGCACGCATGATGCCACGTCCTACAGACTAATGGAGCCGATCGGACCAGGAATCAATTTGGACATCCCACCAAATGCGTCCCTGTTAGCTGACAGGGCATACCCCGATCGCGGCTCTTTATTAGCACCGATTCGAGCTGGGCAAATGCATTAGCTTAATTATAGAGAGAGGAGACAAGCACGAAAATTCAATCGGGAATTAGCGAAAAGAAGGGTGAAAATAGAGCATGTTATCAAAGAGGTTAAGACCTTCAAGGCTGCAAGTCAGATCTGGAGACATCCCCGTTGGTTAATGCCAATTTGTGTCGAGCTGGCCACATTGCTGGTCGAGAGACATTTGCATTTATTTCGCAGTCTCCGATAAATGGACAGCAGAACTGAGATACATAAGTTATGTGTTACAATCTGGTTTAATTTCATGTTTCAATTTTGTTTTGACTTTGCTTGACTCTAAATAGCTAAACGCTGAATCTCATCTCCTTCTCAGCTCATCTCCTTCATCCTCATTCTACGGGCGCCATAAATTGGACATTTCGAACTGTTCTCAGCTTAACACACAGCGTTGTGTTACACTATGTGGCTGGCTTTCTGACACCTGTGGCCAAGAAACA
>JAHPZR010005425.1:7500-10000 GCA_019787425.1 Platygyra sinensis
GCTACGAAAAGTGGTGTCCAGAGCACATGCACAATGTGCTGAACGCGATCCAGATCCAGAAACCAAACACTTGTACTTGATAGCCTAATAAATTCTGAATAAAACGAAAATGCCATAAGCTATAATGTAAGAATAATACAAGAATATTTTCAGCCTAAAATCGGTAGAAAAATAAGAATATTCAGTCTGGGCCGGAAAAATAACATCCTTAGAAAAGAAAAGAGTGTACGAGCAAACGTATCTCGAAAGCACAACAGAGGTGAAATGTAAACAAAAGTATCGCGTTACAGTCGCCATAAATGCAAATTAGAGTCAAGCTTTTTGTCCTCAATGAAAACGCAGCAAAACATTTACATTTGGATCCCTGCCGTAAGATTACTCAGTGAAAATAAGCCATCCAAATAAACGAGATGCCAAAGGAATATTTCAAACTTTATTCCTCCAGAGCTAACATTTGAGAGAACCTAAAACATATCTTGCAATATCAAGAGAAAAAAACTGGCAAAAAAACAGAGGTGTCAAACTCTGCAAATTACAAGCGGATAACAGCGGAAGCCACACAGAAATATGACCTCTAACGGCTTTACTCTGACGAAATGTCTCCCTGAAAACACAGGATTAGTGCTTAGCGAAATATTCAAAGATCCTCCGATCGTACCATACAAAAGGGGCAAAACTTCCTAAGCGGCTACTACACGTGAATGGGAGTCGCGCAGGCCTGTCACCTTATTGTTATCCTTGGGTAATTCTGACGATCGGAAGGTACTATACTGATTTAGCTATTTAGTCGCAAATGAACCACACTGGCCTCGAATTTCGATCTAGTGTACTTCAGGACTCTAAAAGAAAGCGGGGGCAGCTTTAGTGATAACTATTACTAGTTAGGATTAAACATGCTAGTTCAAATGAAAGATTGACGATTGATGTATCTTATGACTCACATATCTCAGTAACTTGATAAGAATGAGTCGAAGGTCAAATTTGTGCAGTTCGCGCGGTTAAATGTCTCCGAGGCAGGGATCTTTGCTCTTCTCTTAGGTCAAAAGTGCTCCGTTGTTAGATCCTAACTAAACATGGTAAGTTCTTAGTAGAAAAGCTTGTGGCGGGAGTGCGGCAAAATATTTCTCTCGTAATATAAAGTCACCGGCGCGCTTTCCGGACGATGCCGTGAGGGTAAAGCGCAGCACTCTTCCCACAGTTGATGGTGCCACGTTTGAAGGGAAGGCTTACTCAGAAGATCAAATCGTGTTTCCGTCGTTTGCGACATTTCTTCAGCATTTACCAGATTCTGGTTGTTTAAAGAGAATGCATTTAAGAGGTTAAGAGGCTACTAAGTGGCCTAGATCACAGTGTTTTGATCGATTGAGTCAATATTAAATAACAACAACAGACCGATGGTGCGCTCACTCACGTGGCTGGGATTTCAACCCTTGTTGCATGCAAAGACTATAGCGAATCGCTGTTTGGAGATGCCAACGATTTCATCAGTTGTGTGTCACAAAATGGGGATGAAGATACCGGCTGCTTCTTACAAACACCGCCAAGAAGCAACGGCAGAAAGGTAAGCTTTAAGACTTTGTTGTCTGCTTAAAATTTCATGATACAACAACAACAATTTATTGGTATTCCCATATAGATGGTATTACCTAAAATAATAACTAATACAATACTAATCACTTTAAATTAAATAATATTACATGTTTCTCTTATATGCAATGCTTCATATATGAAGTAACCTAGTTTCTTACAAATGAAAGAATCAGCATTATTGAACAAGAATATAGTTTTTTCAGTATCGTTAAAAAGATTAAATATCAGTTAATTAAATTTCAGTTAATTGGATAACAGAAAGTCTTAAAATCGTGTTTAGCCGTATATTTTCAAGCGATCCGATTTTTGAGTCTCTGGCTTTTGCTTTAAAAGCCTTTTGAAACGTTGCATGTTCTTATTTATTTTCTCCTCCTTTTTGTTGCATCGCACAAAGAACCGGCAAAACAAAGACTACTGTAATCTGTGAATGTCAGCTGTCCCCCTCCCCTTTACCCACGGGGGACAAGGGAAACCAAAGAACAAAATAGATCGTTTCACTACCACGCAATTAAAAAGAATTATTCAAAAACAATCCAGTGAAAGAAGCTCAGAAATTGTGATGTCGTAGAAGCTAAGTAAATAAGACACTTCTACGTTTTAGGCCTATGCGTTTCTCCAATATTCAGATATTCGTCGAAATGTTGCGCAGAAATTCACAGAGCCCAGTATGTTGCCTTTAACAATTTGCGTTTATAATTTTAACTGCTCAGTTATCATCAAGGTTTACAGTGGCATCCAGACGTTTCGTCGGCGGGTATTGAATAAACAAGACGAAGGACTTTTCAGAAAGTCTAAGTGTGCCACTGTTGCCTTTAATAATTTATGTTTTTCATTTTAACTGCTCAGTTATCAACAAGGTTTACAGTGGCATCCAGACGTTTCGTCGGAGTGTAGCTCATGTCTCGCTGCG
>JAHPZR010005425.1:15000-21392 GCA_019787425.1 Platygyra sinensis
CCGGTGATTACGGCATTTTGAGCCGGAACATGCAGCACTAGTTAAACTGGGGTCCAAAAGAGTATATGTTTCAGTATCTGTTAAGCACAACTGTACTCGATTTTATGGAATTTCCAGATGATCGTTGCCATGGCTGAAAATTATGAATGAGCAAACTGTCTTCTGAGTTGCGATTGACGGTGACTTGCCATATGTGCAGTGAACAGTGAATTTGCCGTGGCACGTCGTGATATGTACCCTTAATGCTCTTCTTTGATCGCTATTATGGAAAGCCATGGTGGACAAAAGTGGTCGAGATTATTTTTGAGATCCAGTTTCTAGGGTAACAAGCCCAGATGTCATTCCATCAAGCGAGATGCAAATCCACCCTTTCAGAATTGCTAGTGATCTTTCGAGATTTGTTTTCGTGGGTCGAGAAATTTTTTGGCCAATCGAGTATTTTTTCACCGGTCGAAAATTTTTTGTCGGTCGAGAATTTTTTGATCGGTCGAGAATATTTTTCATCGGTCGAGAAACTTTCTTGTCGGTCGTGAATTTCTAGGCCGGTCGAGAATATTTTTCACCGGTCGAGAAACTTTTTTGTCGGTCGAGAATTTTTGGCCGGTCGAGAATTTTTTTTTTCGTCGTTCGAGAATAGAATTTGGTGGTCGAGTAATTTCTGGGTAGTCAAGAATTCTTTTCTCATTTGAGAGCTTCTTTCCTAGTCGAGGAATTTTGTTCTGTCTCACTGGTCAGCGGTCTCTACGAGTCAAATTTTGTCACGTGGTTAAACAAGGAACATTTTCGCGGCGAATATTTTGGTTGTCTTGGTTTGTGTGGCACTCTTGCCACTGTTAAAATTTAAAGTGGCTGAAGCGCACGAAGATTTGAAAAATTCTTTTTATCTTTACAAGGCTGCGTAACGCGTGTAGAGAGTACAGGTTGTGAAAATCCTAGGTTTGTGGAGTATCTACACGGTCGTTTGGAAGGGCACGTTCAAATCGTGTTCGCCATTTCTTTGGTTCTGGCTAGTTTGCAAGGCCTGGAAGCGTTGAAGGACATGATTGAAAATCTCCTTGAATATCTTTGGAGAATGCTTCAAGATTTAAAGGACAAAATCGCAAGTTCACGTGTGGACTCATGCACTGTGTTTCGGTGGGAGCTGTCTCAAACCCTAAGTATTGGTGGACGCCCTAGGCCCAGTTTGCAGAGTATGGCAGAACTCGACGAGATCTCGCGCGTGCAGAGCCATTTTTCGCCGCGTGCAATGCAACCAAAAACTCACGCGTGCAACCCAGCGTGCATGGTGATGCTGTGCCGGTTGCAGTACTGTGCGCCGTTGGCTCGCTAAGCGCTGAGATTAAAATGAATCTAGCAATAAAGTTAATTTACCTTACTCAAAGCAGTCTTCAAAAAATTCGAACACCTTTTTATGCAACCAATTTTATCAGAGAGGGCTAACCATAATAAATTTCTTGAGGATTTGTGGGACACGTTACATCAAAACTTGAAAAAGTTGGCAAATTTTTTCTCATCCATCCATGCCATCCGTAGCGACAGGCGACAGGAAACAGATTCATTACATTCAAATAGTCTTTAATACCAAATTAGATCATTAGTTTTGGAGTTCAATTGATGCGAAGACACTTTCTGGCTTTTTATAAAGTTACCAAATAGTGTGACAATGCCCCTTTAAAAGAGTTCATTTCCCCATTTCATCCCGAAACAAAAGAAAGCAATTCTCCTTACTTTTACACGCACTACGTTTTGGCCGTAAGTACTTCATGTATCCCTTCCAGATATTATAGCGTATCTAATGAATACACTATGCTACGTTCTAAAAACACTATGATAAGGGATACACCAAGTACTTACCGTTTTGGCGCGAAAACACCGCTGCCCACAAAAATTTCTCGTCCAGCTTCTCGGATTTCTCTCGATCGACAAACCAAAAAACTTCTCGACCACTAAAAACACTCTCAATCGGCCAAAAACTTTTCGACCCAGAAAAACTATTCTCGACCGACCAAAAAAATTCTCGACCGCTAAAGTAATTCTCGACCGACAAAAAAATATCTCGACCGGTGCAAAAAATTCTCGACCGGCCAAAAAATTCTCGACCGGCCAAAAAACATTGTCGACCGGTGCAACAAATTCTCGACCGGCCAAAAAAAAACTCGACCCGTAAAAAATTTTCGACCCACGAAAACAAATCTTGAAAGATCAATATCAATTCTGAAAGGGTGGATTTGCATCTCGCTTGAAGGAATGACATCTGGGCTAGTTATCCTAAAAACTAGATCGTAAAAATAATCTCGACCACTTTTGTCCACTATGGCTTTCCATACGCTATCATCTCCGAGAGACACGTTTTTCAGGGATCGAAGTGATCCGGAAGGCAGGGGTTATCAAACAAAAGAGGCAAAACAGAAAAAAGAAACGAGCTATAAAAGACCATTAAAATGACTGATTGACTGACGCAACTCGTTTAAAACTAGTCATGAAAAACAAATGAACTAGATCATCGTTTTAGTGCAGAGAGATACAGCAAATTGAACCTAACAGTCAGTGCTTGGGTCTGCTGGGTCTGCTGTGAGGGAATCTAGAACGGAACTTCAAGGATCGTTTTTGTTGAGGTAAGGGCTTAAGATAATATGGCCGGGATCGGGATTAGCCGGTAGAAACCGTCGGGATTACGGGATTGAGGGAAGATTCCGGTCGGGATGACAGGATCGAAGAACCCTATTGGGGACCCTCTTACTTCATCGAGCTATCATGCTGAAGTAGATTTCTGTGCTTCCCTCCCTGTAATGCAGACTCTCCCACCTTGTCTTTTCCTACACAATCTTGTTGTAACTACCCTTCATCTGACAGCCTGTGAACAGGCTTTCACGCGTTGGAACGGGAGCAAGGTCGATCTACGAGTAAACTCGTGACTCCTTTAATTTAGCAAAGCAAGACGTCGAGGGGAATGGCCCTAGTAGACTCACAAACTTTGCTCATCAATTGACCTTCCTTTTGCTGCAACGCATGCGAGCTTGCTCGCAAGATATTCATCAGAATGAAGATCACCTTTCACTAATGTTACGCTGTCTCTATTTCACACTCATCCCATTTTTTTTTTGTTATTATTACCAAATTATAGTTGCCAAGTTAACAAGGCATGGAGATTGGATACAGGGGAGGGCATACTAGGCTACACTTCATTTCACTGAGGGACTGTGCAACAGTTAACAGGAGGGGTGGGTGGGGAGCTGAAAAATGAGCATTACATATTGAATTTATTATGTAGTGCCCCATCCCCGCCAACTAAGACAAGTTAAGTTCTTACTTCCCCTCCTTGTCTCACGCCTACATTTATTTCCCCGCAGGGTTTTGGCCTAGAGGCCAAAACCCGAGAAGGCATTATAGTCTCCCCCGCGTATACGTATAAAGAATGTGTGAAATATTGGTGTGGTATGCGAATCAATCCCGATTTGAAGAAACTAGGCGCGCATGGTGGTCCCGGTTAATTTTTCAGTCAGCTCGCAAGGCAATGCTACATGGGTAATTCTTGCCACCACGAACACGAGGAGGAGGTCGAGAAAGATACTATTTGCTGCACGAGGAGGAGAGCAAGATATCTGCCAAAATATATTTTAGGGCGAGTGTCTGTCATCCCAGTGATTTCTTCATATCTTGAATTCAAAGGTTATTCAGCAGTACCAGAATGAACTGTTTGGTATACAAGTTGATTTGTCGGACACAAATCAGCAACGTGGTCGAAAGACTCGACCCGAATACCACGCGTATAAAGATCACATTTATTTGGATCGCTTATTTTTACTGAGTAATCTTACGTGGCGTAGAGCCCATGTGATGGCTGGATTAACTGGCAGGGATCCAAAAATAAATGTAAATGTTTTGCGGCGTTTTCGTTGAGGACAAAAAGCTTGACTCCAATTTGCATAGATGGCGACTTAAACGCGATACTTCTGTTTACATCTCGGAAAGATATCTCGACTTCTATTCTGTTTTCGAGATACGTTTGCTCGTAGAGTCCTCGTAGATCAAGACAGATGGTTTGTTTCAGTATCAAACTAGAACAACAGAGTGATTTGATTTTTTTTTTTCCAGAATACACTTGGTAAGAGTATTATGTAAAGAATATCATGTGATAGGATGAGTTAAACAGAATATGTTGGTTTAGTTGACTTATTTGATTCTTTGGATCATATTCATGATAAGATGCCTCAGTTACTTGAACAGTTAATGAGTGCTATAGTAAACAAAAAATATAAAATTTCAGTTCATACAATAAATAATAGTTTCCTTATACGCGGTGGAATTTTCAGAAGAATTTTATACCCTTGACGGATAAAATAGAAGCGGGGGCAGATTTAGTGAGAACTATTACTAGTAATAAAAGTTCAAATTACGGGTATCGAATGGTCCCTTTCAAAAGTGCTCGCAAAATTTGGCCTCCGCTCGGCCTGCTCGCAAAAATTAGATAAGTGCTTGCTTACTCGTGCTTGCAAAATGTTTGCAACTGCTCGCACACTCAGATTCTTGTTAAAATTCTCTGCCGTGTATTGGAAGCAGAGTTTGCACCTTGGAAAAAAAATGATGCTGGTAATGTTTCCCTCGTGGCAAAAGTGGGAAACATAGGGGAAAATGCATACGCTATGAGTATCTATGAAGACTATGAATGTTTCTGGGAGAATGCTTCCTCATTTTGTTTGCGTTTTATCGAAACTGACCGGCCGGAGTTCAGTCCCGGAAAGTAGGGTAACCCAGCACATGAAACATTTAAGAAACTACGACGGCGAGGCCGAACACAACGTCGATTAAAAAATAGGCAGTTGATGACTGCATGTGGCTTACTGCGCCTGCTGTTTAATACCCATTTAACCGCCCTGAAACAACGACACTGGACATTACTCACACCTTAAGATAAGTGCAAGCACGCTCTGTGATGAACGAAACAAATATATTTTAGCACAAAGCTTGTATTGAACAACACGTATTAGGAGAAAATTGCACTTAAGATCATTTTTGTCACTCAGAAATTCATCTCGGAACATACGTGAATTTATATTCGTAGAAAATAATTTCAATAAAAAAAACTTACCTCATGTTTACATTGCGTTATTTTGATGTGTCTGGGTTCCTGGAGGTGGTTTAGAACCATTTAGGCGAAATATAATTTACGTTCTGGCGGTTTGCTTCCCCTTTTTTAGGGGAAGCAAACCGCCAGAACATTGTCTTGTAAACGGCTAAAATCGTAACGCAATCGTCAACTGACTAATGTCACGTATTAATCGTATTCAACGTCTGGGCCGTTTGTGCTGCGATAAAGCTTACCTATAGATAATTTCAGCCTTACGAGGCAGCCGCTGGTCCCAAATTACTTTTTGTATCCTTACAAATGTCCCGACTTTCATCCCCAAAAGATTTTGCCCCATTTTTGGGGAAGTAATCATTACTGCGCGAGCAGACGCCATTAACCATGTAACGACGATTTTCTGTCACGCCTTTAAAGTTACCCGACGGTCAAAATCGGCATAGTTCGTTGTAGGCTCGTATTCTATTGTTACACTCACTTACTCATACACTCACTCACTAATAGAGTACTATTACTATTACTTATTACTCACTCACTCGCTCACTCACTCACTCACTCACTCACTCACTCACTCTCACTCACTCACTCACTCACTCACTCACTCACTCACTCACTCACTCACTCACTCACTCACTCACTCACTCACTCACTCGCTCACGCACTCACTCACTCACTCACTCACTCACTCACTCACTCACTCACCCACCCACTCACTCACTCACTCACTCGCTCACGCGCTCACTCACTCACTCACTCACTCACTCACTCACTCACTCACTCACTCACTCGCTCGCTCGCTCGCTCGCTCACTCACTCACTCGCTCACGCACTCACTCACTCACTCACTCACTCACTCACTCTGATTAAGAAGTGAGCTGCACTCACATATTTCAAACGTTGACACTCATTACAACAGATTAAGTAATAAGGAGAAGACAAGGTATTTACTTAGAGAGGAAAACACGATTACATCTAAAATAATAGGAAAATATATCCACTTAATGTTTAAAAAAATTAAAGAGATTTTTGATCCACAACTGTAATAAACGCTATAGATTTTCTTATTAATTGTATGCGGCCGATGGTAAACATCATTTTGCATTTTATTAGTTAAGGTTCAAACCAATCATAACTTATACTGATATTTTTCTCCACTTTTCATCACTTTTTTTCCTCTCTTGATAAATAATGTATTCAAACTCGACTTTTTTAACGCCTTCAACTAGTAATTCGTGTTTGTGTGTCCTTAACAACCGCCTGCCTAGATTAGCTCGCTATTTGCAGGCGGTGTTCATTGTAATTAATTCTT
>JAHPZR010005426.1:0-14134 GCA_019787425.1 Platygyra sinensis
GAGCACGAGGTTGAACTGTGAAATAGAACTTGAAGAAGAACCGAAGTTTCGTGTTGTGTGTTTAACCTTTATTATTTGATGCCGAACCAACACTCCTAACATTTGGCGACCCCGCCAGGACTGTCACTCGGGCGAAATTTGCCTGAATGTAGTGACGAAACGAAACTTCAGAGCTTCGCTTTTGCGAACCGAACGACGCGTGTAGTTTTGCTGATGTGCATGTGGACGACATTGCATGTTATTCTAGCGACTGGAAAACTCAAGACAAGCTACATGTTGAATGAAAATGCTTTCTGGCCCTGTGTAAATTCGTCGAAGAGTGTGATACAAGTGTAAATGCTGTGGTAACGAGCAAGTTGTTTCGTCTGTTTATCTTTGTTTATCTCGACTACGGAAATCAATATGGCGACCGAAAGTGAAATTGAGGAGCTTCAACTTGAATTGGAAGCGAAAGTTTGTGGTCTCGATGTCGATGCACTGGGACAGCTAGCAGAACACCTAACACTGGAAAAGGGAAAGCTAGGAAGGTTGCAGCTGTCAAAGCGAGTCCGTGAGAAAATAGAGGTAGATGTGAGCGAAGCAGAGGACAAGAAAACACTGCTCGTCGGCCTTCTTGCATTTGTGCAGGGAAAACCACCTCCGCTCGAAGATGACACGACAACAGAAACGAAGGTGAAAGTCGAACCGCCTACCCCGACAGAGAAAGCACAAAGCGAAGAAACGAAGGTAAATGTTGATGTTAGTAAGGTGCTTAGGCGGGAGTTCAAGATTCATGGTGTTGTGGCGGGAGATAATTTTAAGGACGGTCTGTCGTTTGTTAGTTTGGCGCGACAGATAGAATCCGGGACAAAGGCGGGCTACAAAGAGAGTGAAATTGTAGAAGCTGTTATTCGTGCAGTTAGTCCAAGCCTTCAATTGAGATCTTACTTGGAGATGATACAGGATCTATCGTTATCTCGCTTAAAGCAGATTATGAAAGCTCATTTTAAGCAAAAGTCAGCAACGGAACTGTATCAGGAACTGTCTGTCTTACGCCAGGAAGCAAGTGAATCTCCCCAAAGTTTTCTTGTGCGGGCTTTGAACTTAAAACAGCAGATTATTTTTGTGTCAAATGCCACTGAAGATTCCATCAAGTATGAACCATCTCTTGTCCAAGCATTGTTCCTCCATGTAGTAGAGACAGGTTTACAAGATGAATCAGTTAGAGCTAAACTGCGCCCTTTACTCGAAGTTGCTTCTGTAACTGATGAACAACTTATGGAGAGGGTTAATCGGATTATGTCGGCAGAGACAGAACACCAGAATAAGATGGGTGCAGTGGGCAGGAAAGGGGCAAGGGTTAACCAGGTTGAGACTGCCTCGCCTCCAAGTAACCAAACTCAGCCAAGTTCAAGTCCACCACCCCTGGGTGAGAGTAGCAAGTCCCAGAAAAAGGAGCCAAAACCCAATACTCTGGTGACAGCATTAGAAGCAGTGCAGTGAAATCTTGCCTCCTTAAAAGAATCCTTTGACAGAGTTAGTGCCCCAGTGGAAAGGAGTCCCTCCAGGAATTATGCATCTGGTAACCGGTCACAGTTTCAGCGGCGTCAGTGTAGTTCATGTAGAGCAGCAGGTGTAGACAACTGCGATCATTGCTTTAAATGTGGCTCAACAGATCATTTTGCACGAGGATGTAGAAGGGTGCCGGGAAACGGGAGGAGGCTGCATCAGCGGGACAGGGTGTAGTCGGAGCGAACTCGTCCCACCATGTCTGCAAGTTCTGTGGAAGCAAAGAGGGTATCTCCTCTTTTAAACAGTGCAGTAGTTGTAAAGCTGTCAGATATTGTTCAAGGAAATGTCAAGAGAAACACTGGAGACATCATAAGACACTTTGCCAGGCCATATCCACGTTGGAGGAGCGAAAGTACAGAGAAGACAGAGAAAAGACAGGAGTCTTTGTAAGCCATTTGTCACCACAGGAGCATTCCCAGGTAGTTCGTCTTGTGGGGCGTAAATGTACTGTCAAATGTTTGCTCAATGGGGTCGAGACTGATGCCCTCTGGGATACTGGAGCTCAAGTGTCAATTATTTCGCGTAGTTGGTTAAAGCGGTGCCTTCCAGGTTGTGACATTCGAGACATGACAGAGTTGTTAGGCATGGATGGGCTTGATTTAAAGGCAGCAAATGGAACTGACCTACCCTATGAGGGTTGGGTGGAACTGACTTTTAATCTTATTGAAGATAACTCTGACCATATTGTTAAAGTGCCGTTTTTGGTTGCCAAGGATTCCTTGGATATGCCTATTGTTGGATTTAATGTTATTGAAGAGTTTACTAAGCATTTTGAAGGAGATGCTTCAGCTGGAGTTCATGGATCGTTGGTGGATGTACTTACTTCAAGTTTAACTGGTGCTGACCGAGTAAATGTAGAGGCCCTTGTTCAGCTCATCAAAGCTGAGCCCGTAAAGGAATTGGCCACTGTAAAGTCAAGAAAGCAAGACACTGTAATTCCAAGGGGACAGTCAGTTGTTGTTTCATGTCGTGCTGCAGTGGGTCCAGTCAGTAAGATACCGGTACTATTTGAACTTGATCCTAACCAGTCTTGGCCTAGTGGTCTTGAGATACCCGTGACACAGGTGACTGTAGCAGGAGGCTCCACATGTCGAGTGAACATTCGAGTGGATAATCCAACGAAACATGACATTACTCTGAAAGGAAGGACAATTCTAGGACACCTCCAGCAAGTGAAGTCAGTCACCCCTCTTGAAGTGAAGTTAAAAGAAGAACTTTCAGCCAGTGTTAATGTAGTAGAATCTCAAATTACTGATATGCCTGAGCCACCTGCTAACCAAGGCAGTGACATGACTTACGAGGAACAACCATGTAGTTACATTCCAGATATTGACACTGAAGAACTCACTGAGGATCAACGCCTCATAGTAAGAAAAATGCTGTTAGAGGAAGCAGAGTCCTTCTCGAAAACTGATGATGATGTTGGAAGGGCAGAGGAGTTGCAAGTGGATATCAACCTCACTGATCCTGTACCAGTTCAGCGGAAGTACACTTCTATCCCCCGGCCACTTTACGCAGAAGTAAAGCAGTATGTTGAGGATCTGTTGAATCGAGGGTGGATTCAAAAGTCAAGGTCAGCTTATTCATCCCCTGTTGTATGTGTTCGAAAGAAAGATGGAACATTGAGACTGTGTATAGACTATAGACAGTTGAATGCCAAAACAGTTCGTGACAGTCATCCTTTGCCCAGAATGCAGGATGCCTTGGAAAGCTTAGGAGGAAATCAATGGTTCTCCTTACTAGATCAAGGGAAAGCTTACCATCAAGGTTTTGTAAGTCCTGAAAGTAGACACAAGACAGCTTTTGCAACCCCTTGGGGACTGTATGAATGGGTCCGCCTACCAATGGGCTTGAAAAATGCACCAGGAGAATTTCAACGCTTTATGGAACACTGCCTTGATGGTTTGAGAGATGATATTTGTATACCTTACATTGATGACATCATTGTATTTAGCCAAACATTTGAGGAACATGTTAACCATATTCGGAAAGTGCTTCGGCGATTACGTGAACATGGGGTTAAGCTTAAACCCAAGAAGTGCAAACTCTTTAAGCGAGAAGTTAACTATCTCGGACAGATTGTGTCAGCAGAAGGCTACCGACTAGATCCCTCAAATGTGGAAGCGGTCAGGACTCTGAAGGACAGTAAGCCTAGTACAGTTGGTGAAGTTAGAAAATTACTGGGTCTTGTCGGATACTACCGGAGATACATTCAGAATTTTGCCAAAATTGCGCACCCCCTCTTTCAGTTATTGAACTCTGAAGATGGGACAAGAACACACAAGAACAAGCAACATCATGGTACAGTACCATCGTCCCAACCGGTCATTTGGATGGAACAGCATCAAAAAGCAGTTGAAACCTTGTTAGACCACCTTGTGGCTCCTCCAATTCTTGGATACCCCGATTTTAGCAAGCCCTTTGTCCTGCATACTGATGCGTCGCAAGAGGGACTAGGAGCCGTGTTATATCAGAAACAAGATGCAAAGATGAGAGTAATTGGTTACGGCTCAAGATCATTGACAAAGGCAGAGAAGAATTATAATCTCCATTCAGGGAAGCTCGAGTTTCTCGCTCTCAAGTGGGCTGTCTGTGAACACTTTAGAGACTACCTTTATCATGCGCCAGACTTTACTGTGTATACTGATAATAATCCTCTCACATATGTGCTGACGACTGCAAAGTTAAATGCTACTGGTCATCGTTGGGTATCAGAGCTCGCAGACTTCTCATTTGCCATCAAGTACAGACCTGGACATGCCAACAAGGATGCTGATGCACTCTCACGATTGCCAATGAATATTGATTCTTACATGAAACTGTGTACTGTGAATATGTCCGAGGGTGATATCAAGGCCTGTTGTGCGGCAGTAAGTGCATATGGACAAGGAGAGACAATTTGGGTGTCTGCAGTGAGCAATGATTCTGGCTTGTTGAACATGGAAGAAGTATCTCTTGGTTCTAGTGTGCATACGATTAACAAAAGTTCTGTTCTTGAAGCCCAGAAACAAGACCAGATGATAGGAAGAGTACTCACATTCTTGAAAACAGGAAAATGGCCCAAGTCATGGGAACTTAGACGTGAATTGCCAGCCACAAAGGTATTATTGAGACAGCGACGCAAACTCTACTGTGATAAAGATGGTCTGTTGCATAGAAGGAGCAGATCCTATTCTCAGTTGGTGCTACCTAAAAGGTTCCACACTGTTGTCTTTAAAGAACTTCATCAGGAAATGGGACATTTAGGAGCCCCTCGTGTAGTCCAGTTGGCACGTGAACGGTTCTATTGGCCCAACATGGAAGATGATATCACTCACTTTGTGACCAAAGTTTGCCCGTGTCTTAAACAGAAACAGCCAAACCTGTCTACAAGAGCTCCACTACACAGTGTGACTACTTCTTATCCATTTGAACTAGTGTCAATTGACTTTCTACATTTGGAGCCAAGTTCTGGTGGTTACGAGTACATCTTAGTTATTATTGATCATTTCACTCGTTTTGCGCAAGCCTATGCAACAAAGAACAAGTCGGCCACAACTGCGGCTGATCGCTTATTTAATGACTTTGTTCTACGGTTCGGTTTTCCAGCAAAGATTCTTCATGACCAAGGACGGGAGTTTGAGAACAAACTCTTTCACAGATTGGAAAAGCTCAGTGGTGTGACGCGTCTTCGAACAACACCGTATCACCCTCAAGGGAACGGAAAGGTGGAAAGATTTAACAGAACATTATTGCATATGTTGAGAACTCTTCCAGAAAGCAAGAAACACAAGTGGAAGGACTCACTGAACAAAGTTGTCCATGCTTATAATTCAACTAGAAATGATACCACTGGTTTTTCTCCTTTCTATCTATTGTTTGGACGCTCGCCACGCCTCCCAGTTGACCTCATGTTTGGACTTTCACGTGCAGAAACTGGTATGAATCATTCCGAGTATACTGACAAATGGAAAGTTGCAATGGCAGAAGCTTATGCACTGGCCAGGCAGAATATCTTCAAGTCTGCTGGTGAAGGAAAGAAGCAGTATGACCGAAAAGTACGATTCTCCAAGTTACAACCAGGCGACCGTGTGTTGGTACGTAACCTCTCAGAGCGTGGGGGTCCTGGGAAGCTAAGATCCCATTGGGAGCAAGCAGTACACATTATAGTCGAGCAAAAGAGCGACCTACCTGTCTATGAAGTAACACCAGAAGGGCGGAAAGGCAAGTCAAGAACCCTCCACAGAAATCTTCTGTTGCCTTGTGATTTCATACAAAGTGATTTGCCAGAACCTGTTGCTCAGCGTACCCAAGAAAGCAGGAGAAGATCAGTTCCTGTTAATCAGCCAGAGGGAGAGGTGCACCCTGGAAGTGACAGTGGGGATGAAGGCGAGTTTCCTGGCCTCTCACCCAACGAGTTGGAAATGTTGCAGTCCTCAACACCACTAGCAGAAACTGACATTCAGGAGCAAATGCCTACAGATGGTACCCAAGAAGAACTGTTGCCTGACGATGCAGAGAATTTGTCAGAACATGATGAGGCCACACCAGTTACAGAAGACTGTTCCCCTTCTCACTCCGCAACAGAAGATGAACAAGAGCCAGTGG
The DNA here is from genome assembly GCA_019787425.1 of Platygyra sinensis. NCBI lineage: Eukaryota > Metazoa > Cnidaria > Anthozoa > Scleractinia > Merulinidae > Platygyra > Platygyra sinensis. The sequence goes on from JAHPZR010005426.1 coordinate 6,139, forward strand.
AACCTCGAAGTTATCCTATGCGAAACCGCCGTCCGCCAAATATTCTTTGCTATGACCATCTTGGCAACCCAAGTTACCAACCAAACAGTACACTGAGTAATGCAGCAACAACCGCCAGTGTTTCTGTGTATGCCCCGTGGATGTCTACTGTACCTTATGGAACGTTAGCTTTGTCTAATTATTGGGTGGCACCTTATTATGTGCCTGTGTTTCTAACTTCTGTGCCATTTGTGCCACCAAACTCTTACCAGTATGTGCCACCAGTGGCTGTTTAAGACTGAACACTTGAAACAAAATCATTGCAAATTTGAACTTTCTTGAACTTTGTTAGACTGTTGTTAAAGTAACACATTAGTATCATGTTTTGTTTCTTGTAAGAAAATCAAAGCGACTTCTTCGGGATAAATTGTTAAGCAATTTTCAGACAGTGCTTAGGAACACTGTAATTGGACTTTAGTCATGAATTAGTAAGTAGGATGCAACTGTGAAGGCCTGATCACCCTTCAAAGTTTTGTTACCCGGATGTTGTTAACTGTTCCAATGTAACCTAGACTAAGCCACTTTTTCGATGTCCGGGAGGACATCTCGTTTTAGAGGGGGAGTATGTAGGGGCGCCCCCACCCCACCCTAGTCGGTCACGAGTCACGTGATCTAGAGAGCACGAGGTTGAACTGTGAAATAGAACTTGAAGAAGAACCGAAGTTTCGTGTTGTGTGTTTAACCTTTATTATTTGATGCCGGACCAACACTCCTAACAGAACGAATCGATCGAATCGACAGCACTCTGTCCACTTCTCGCTAATGAAATGCAGTTTTCTGATCGACAACAAATAGAATGTTGTTTTTTCGGATGGAATCTAGTCGACAGTATTGGACATGAGTGGAGAGAGTGAAAAGCAGGTGACAGAAGCGTTTAGGTTTTCTGCTACGATGTTACCTCAGTAATCATTTTTGTCTTCCTACAGCCTTGTTGGAACTATTGTTAACGAAAACTGGCATTTCCCTTTGCAGTCAAGTGGCTGGTGTTATAAGAAGACATTTTCCAGAACTGAGAACTTCGAACAGGTTAGTGTCAGGTCTTTGTCACGTCACGTCTTTGTCCTTTCGAAACATTTTCATCTTGCTCGGAGCGAGAACAATGTCTGCGATACTCAAGAGCGCGGTAGAGAAGAGCAGGACAAACTACTCTAACCAGAAAGAGCTTTATGAAAAAAGAGGTTTTGACTGATCAGAAGGTTCTTAAAATGATATGAACATAAATTGGGGAATTAATCTAGCCAGGAGCCCATCACCAAGTGATCACCAGGACATTTTTACAAACCGGTCTATTTTTAGGCCCCTGTTTTCGCGAAATAGGTCAGTTCGGGTCCACATGAGCGCGCATAGGTAAGTTTGTTTGCATTTAACCAAGTTTGCACATTCAATAGGTCCTCACTAAGACCCCTCACTGAGACATGATTCAATGCTACCTACATTATTATCTGCATATGTCAGACGCGTATCATCGGCGTACATCCTCGGTTCACAGTCAGGTGACAAACAATTTGGAAGGTCATTTATATATAATAAGAATAAGAGTGGACCGAGGATGGCCTCTTGAGGGACCCCGCAGGTCAATACACGGCTGTCAGATAAAGACCCACCAATTGAGCATTGTGGAATACGGTTCTCCAAATACGACTGAAACCATTTTAATTAATTCTCAGATATACCATAAAAGTCAAGCTGAGATAAAAGAATCACGTGCATGTTCAACGGTATAGAATGCTTTTTTTTTTAGATCTAGGAAATAACCGCGTTGATGTTCCCGGTATCTATATCTAATTATATGCCCAAGAGTCCGTTGCCTCAAGCAAAGCTGTAACAGTTGAATGAATCGTACGAAAACCCGACTAATGTTTACATAGTGTATCGTGCTCCTCTCAATAGGCATGTGATTGTTCGTAAACGATTCTCTCAAAGACCTTGACTACAACTGGAATAACCGAGATCGGGCGATGGTTGTTTACGTCGTCTCGATCACCTTGCTTGAAAAGGGGTGTGACTCCAGCCGATTTCCAGTCTTTTGGGAGTTTACCTAGACTAATAGATTGATTAAAAATATGGCATATAGGCACACAAATGAGAGCGGCACACTCTGGAATAAGCCTCGCAGATATTCTGTCCAGCTAGTTGTCTTAGACTTGTTCAGTTTGTTTATGAGTGAAAACACTTTGCTTGCATCAGTTAGATGGAGATGGAACCGTTTATCTGTGCGAGTCAGCGAGTTAGATACCTTTGGTAGTTTCCACTATCGGAGTCAATCTCACTGGCAAGTTTTGGGCCGATAGTGGAAAAATGGTTATTGAACTCGTTTGATATCTCTCGTGTATCGGCAATCGTCAGTCCATTAATTTCAAGTGACGTCATTGACGTTTTCCCTGATTTCCGGAACGTTAACTCATTGATAGTCCGCCAAGTCTTTTGAGAGTCACCTGTGAGCTCATTAAAGCTATTTTGACAGTATGCTTGTTTGGTTATTCTTATTTCTTTGTTAGTTATATTCCGTTGTCTTATGTAATAACATCCAATCATTGGGAGCATTCGATTTAATAGCTTTTATTTTTAAGATGTCTCGCTTATGCATTAAACCTTTTATTCCTGATGTAATCCATGGAGAACTACGCGCGCGAACGCGCTTCGTCCTCAGTGGAGCGTGTTTGTTAGCTATGGTCAAAAATGTTTGTACCATTACTGCCACATCTTGAATCGCTTCCAGTGAATGGTGACGTCAGTTAAAAATAGGTACGCAATGCGTACATGTGTCTGCTATTTGGAAATTTAACAATTACATGGGAAACAAGGCAACGCACGCTTCGTGAACGATGGTCATTTGCGTTTTGTCTCCGTAGCTTTTGGGTTTCACTGTGGACATTGGAAAACCAAGTACGTGAGTGAGCAGTTTTCATTTTCTTAAGTTTGTCATGAATTTCTTAAAGGTGTTGTCTCAATATTGTTGTTGGTGGGTGTTGTGCTAAACAATGTGGCTCTATCAAAGTTTCCCCCGCAAAATTTTCATGAGATTCTATAATATGAATTGCTACATTTTGACAGTCTGCAACTGCTTGTACAAACAGTGCATCGCAGTGCATGTACCTTGCATTGACATATCATTAATATATCTATTCTATGAATTCGCGGGCGAGTGACCCTGGGAGATTTGGCAGAATTTTCTTTCCCGTGGGTGAGGAATGGTTAAAGATTTGACATAACACAAGTTCCCGAAGGTGGGGTAATTTGACCACATCTACAGGAGCCTGTAGCCTAGTCCCGCCATCTTGAAATTATACCAAGAGCTCCTTGGCAATGCAGCGCCATTTTGGAAGTTGCTTCGTCTGGTGCCCTTCACACACAAGTGATCGTATAAAATTTGCCTGTTAACTTCTGAATATTCTTTATCACGTTGGACTTAGAAACCTCGTGAAAACGCGCTTGGGAAATGCCGCTTTTACAAGGCCTGGGATACAGCAAGACATAAAAAGGGCTGTGGCAGCGAGGGGATTTCAAGAATTTGTTAAAGGTGGTGAGTGTTTTGATCTCAGTATTATTCTTATGAACGATTGATAGTCTGAGTATCAAAAGAGAGCACAAATAAGGTAATTGAAATCTGATTAATTTTTCATGGTAATTTTTACTGATCATTATCAAACTTCTATTGTGATTAGCTCCCACCAGTACTGCATTGGCTTCAAGATCCCAACCAATGACTATGACTGAAATTGCTCTCTCTGCATTGCAGAAGATCTCATGTGATATAAAGTTTGTTCACTCTTTTTAGAGTAACAAAGAAATAAATTGCATTGTAATTTTCATCATCTGAAATCAAACAAATTTAGAACCATGAAGGGGTATTTGACATCAGTGTTTTCCCCCCTGGGTAAAGCATTTGACATAAAAATAGGCAAAAATGTCAAATCCTCCTGGGTGTGCCCCCCCCCCCTGGGGGGGGGGCTTAACATTGACTGGTGCATTATAAACAAAACTACTAGTTCTGATATCAAGGCTAGGTTCGCTAAAAATTAACTTTAATTAGATAATAGCTATCGAGAAGATTGCTAGTTCTTACACAAATTCTTACGTATAAACTGTCCACAGCTTTCGCAGACGTTCGGGCAATGATAGATGTTTTCGGCTTTTGATTCCCCATATATGGGGCTGATAAAACTTTAAAATTCGTGTCTTCGCAAGCAAAGGAGTAACTCTATGGCGCCGAGCTTAGACTTGCCACAAGTCGACCTTATGAATTTCAGAGTTGAATATGTTAGGCCGCGAAGCGGCCGTTGTATAGGTCGCGAAGCGGCCGAGCGACCGTAGCGAGCGAGAGGTACTGATTAAACAAGACGAAGGACTTTTCAGAAAGTCTACGGCGAGCTGTGCATCGATCGACAACTTGAAAGCAACTGTCAAAGCCATTTATTCGGCCAAGTTGACCCGTACTTCGAAAGCTGTGACTTATTGAGACAACACCTTTTAAGAAATTCATGAAACACTTCAGAAAATGAAAAAAACTCACTCACTTACCTCGCTTTTCGACGTCCACAGTGAAACCCAACTGCTACAGAGACAAAACGCAAAATGTCCTTCGTTCGCGAAGCGTGGGTTGCCTTGTTTTCCACGTGATCGTTGACGCAAATGCCGACTCATTTCCTCGAATTCTTTTGGTTCCGAATGTTGTCTTGAATTCGTAATTTTCTCGCAACCAATGGTAAGGGTTACAATAATTCACGATTGAGTGACGACATTCATCGTTGTTCACGACAGATTCACGACAAATGGTTACGCTTTACCTGTCCCTCATGTACATAATCACAAAATGGACTCACTCAACCTTCTATAAAAAATTTTCACAGTTGTACTATATGAGGTAGTGATCGAAATTTCTACAGCTCTGCATAGTGTCTGCATTTGCATATGCAAATAGAAGACACAAAAAATTAAGACCGTGTTTGTGATTGGGTCATTGAGGTTCCTGCGGGGGTCCGAATTCGCGGTAAATTCAAACTAAGAATAGATCGGTCTGTGAAAACTCCGTGACAGGAATATGGGGTAGTGTGGGGTGAAGGGCTCCTGTCTAGCTAAAGGTCCCCGCATGTTGCCTTTTTCAGTTCCTTTGACGCGCTGTCCTTAGATGAAATACAAAAAAGGCATTCACACAGTAACTACCGTAGTTAAAATTCAGTCGCAGATGTGCTAAATAATCATTGATGTGATATTTGAATTTCTCTTACCTTCATGTCCTATGCCTTGTGCCTTATGCAAGCATGAAAGAACCTGGCAAAAATAATTCTGACTTTTCTCCGTAGACAGACGAGTAGTAACGTGGAAAAGCAACACGAACATAGAGCACGGCTTCAAGATGTTTTCACCATCTGAGTGCATAGCCTGGATGACTATAGGCTTAACCGTATCTGTTGGTATTGTAGCATTCAACCTCTGTACGATAATTGTTTTTACAAAAAGCTGTATTCTGCGCAAGCACAGTACGTACCTGCTGATAAATTTGGCATTTGTGGATATGCTGGTTGGAGGATTTTCTCTGTATTCTCTGTTCTATTGGGTTGGAGTAGACTGTAATGTTTGGAAAAGACATCCAATTGACGTTTGGGATAATGTTACGTTATTTACACTCATATATATCTTCTGTAATGCTTCTTTAACCAACATTGCCATTATTGCCTTAGAACGGCTGCACGCAACGTTTTTTCCATTTCGGCATCGCTTGCTAAGGATGTGGGTGTATGGATTATTAATTGCCGCTGTTTGGGTTACAGCAGCGTTGGTAACAATTGGTTATGTTCTACTTAAACGATTTAGGATATTTTTTCTATACCTAAGAATTATATTTTGTTCGACTTCCCTCTTGATCATTTGTGTTTCTTACACGTCTATTGTCATTAAAGTCCGTTGCGGAGCACAGCCGCAACACCATCGTGCAGCCAGTCGAGAAAGAAAACTGACCATTACATTGTTGATTGTGACTGTTGTATCTCTGTTGTTGTATCTGCCTTATGTCATAATAGCTTTTGGCCTTACGGTTTCTAGCTTTAAATCTGAATTATGGCTTTCACTGCCCGATTCAGTAGGTCACGCAATAGTTCTTCTATTTCATGCAAACTCTCTTGTGAATCCTATATTATACGCTATCCGCCTGCCAGAATACAGATCAGCTGTACTTGCTCTCTTTCGCAACCGACCTCGACGACGCTAATTTTCGTTTCGTAAACGGTCGATGCCATAACCAAGCCTTTCAGAGTCATATCTGCCTTAGTTTAGGCCTAGACATGGAAGAAACTGGTCATATTTTGTTGATGGAGTAAAACGCAGTCATTGAATGCTTAATTGTTCATATTCACAACTAGTTTGCTTGCGGTTAGTTTTTATTTGTTGGTTGGAGCAGCTCTATCATTAATAATTAAGATACTCACGTTTTACAATTAAATTTGGCGAAAATTTGGCGGATCAACCTGGTAGTGTAGTGGCATAAGAGGGATGGTAGGAACTGACAGAGGTTCCAGGTTCGATACTGGGTGGTTATTTTTCTTTAATTAAGAAGAGAAAATTTTGTTGATAGTTGAAAATTTTTCTAAGTGTCGCGAAAATGACATCGACTGTTTACGAAACGGACAACTACCTCGACAACAAAGACAAGTTCCAGATGTACCTTTCCTTCACGAGTAATGCCAGGCTTAGTTATTTTGGAAATTTTAAATGGTAATACTATGAGGCAAAGAAATCATTAGCTTTATAAGAAAGTTTGACTTTAAACTAGGAAACAAAGTTTTAATTTTAAAGGGGCAGTGTCACGAGGATTTTGCAGTTTTAGGTCAATTCTGTGCTAAAACCATTACTTTGAAGCTTTCCTCATAAACAAAATGCTTCTGTAAGGCTTCGACGAAGAAATCAAATGAATTTTATCAGAGAGGGCTAACCATAATAAATTTCTTGAGGATTTTTTGAAGACGTTGCATCAAATCTTGAAAAAATTAGCCAATTTTTTCAAGTTTCAATCCATTTCCATCCTTGCCATCCGTAGCGACAGGCGACAGGAAACAGTTTCAGTACCTTCAAATAGTCTTTAATAACAAAACTAGATCATTATTTTTGGAATTCAATTGATGTAAAGACACCTTCTAGCTTTTTATAAAGTTGCCAAATAGGGTGACACTGCCCCTATAAGGAAAGTTAACAAGACACTGCTCTTTAACCTTGGGCATAACAGGTGTTACATGGTCTCTAAACCGAGTGTCTGAGTAGGTGACAACAATAAAATACAAGTTATGATCTTTACTGTTAAATAACAGGTCAATTTTTGACGGTCATTTTTGTTCCATCTTGAGAATCTAGCTCATGTCTGCGATTATCAATTCAAGCACTCAACTTTTAATAATGTCAAGTACTTGAAATATCATCTCTGTGCAGAAAGTTTATTCATGACTCGGCTGCGAACTATTTGATGGAATTTGGGAGAATCTCATTATTGATGGCTTTGTCAATTTTAAGAGTTTCAGTTTATATTGAACATGAGCTGAATAAAAATCTTGCAATAATGAGCTAGTGTTCAGTCTCTATTCAGAAACAACAACAACACTTCAGCTTAATTATGCCAAGAGCGCTTTTCCTCTTAAGTTGGGAAACGGAGGCACAAAAAAATACTGAAAGAACTGCCACAATGCGGCAAAATCGAGCGCAAGTCCTTTTTGCTGTTATTTTATTGGGTATAAATTATCAAAATCAAGGGACCAGTAAAATGGCAGAATTCAGGACCTTCTTTGTACATCTCAATTTTGAAGGCAAGCGCCCTAGGTTGAATGGGGTTGTAATGTAGCATACTATGAACCATTGATGGCTATTTAAAAGCAAGCTTTTGCCATATTACATCTTTGATTTTGTTTATTGCTGTAAATAATATGGTAAATAAAGATTTCTTAAATGAAGGCTTTGTTCATACTCTTTGTGT
>JAHPZR010005429.1:0-37500 GCA_019787425.1 Platygyra sinensis
TGTATATCGGCCATCACCACAAATTGGGTGAAGGTAAATAAGCTAACCCACTACAAGTGAGAATTTTGATTTCAAAAATTTGCAACTTTTCTGTACATATTGTATTTCCTCCAGTTTAAAGCTTGAGTAATCTTAAAGTTCACAAAATGAAAGCAGTGAAAGACATTTTAATACAAGAAAAATTAATACTTGGGTTAAATTTTAAACTTGAGTCAGCATTAACCCAATTTCAAACAACCACGCTCAGGTTAATTAAGTATCAAAAATATGTTTTGTACATGTATGGAGAGTTTAACACTTGGACTCATCCTAGACTACTGATTTAATTTTTTTAATTTCATTTGTTGTTTCAGCAGTGTCATTAGCAAACAGAGAAGGCTATAAAAATGCCTAAAAGATAAGTACCACAAACAAACCTGTAATCTACCATCAGCGTAGAACTCATTCAAGAAATCAATCAGCATAGTTGGTCTCAGGGTTGTCGCACATAAAACCACATGTTTGTCAGAGCCAGCCAGCATGCGATTAAATGCACCACCTTCCTTCTGACGAGTGACCAATAAGAAAGCCAGCTGCTCTAACTAATAGGGAAAAAAGTGAATAATTATTACAAAAGGGTGTACCCAAAAGAACTACATTCATACTGTAAAATAATCACAGGTTGCTAAATAAATTCAGTGTTTGCATTTTTTGTTTTGGTAATGGATTCTTACTGGGAGAGTAGAGGTTCCTATTTTTAGTAAGTACATACCACAAAAGAAATAATTGAAAATTAAATATCACACCAATAACCTGTTACCTTGAATTGAATATTAACTTGAAATATCTAATATGTTGTCACAAAATTATCCTTAATATTGATGCATCAGCAATTCACTGAACAATAATTATAATAATGTGGAGGTACTTTGGTCAAACTGAAGACACGTTCAAAACAGTAGTACATTAATAATGGTATGGACAATTTCCCAAATTTGAGGGAATGAACATACCAGAGCTAATTACTATATCCTACTCAATTTCTTAACTGAACCTACCTCAACAGGAAGTAAAATGAGAGCAATGGCGATCATGATCATAACAAATGTCTGTGCTGGCCAGTCATTTGGAGTATATTCACCATATCCAACTGTACTGAAAGTCACTACCACAAACCAAAGACACACTTGTAAATTCCACTTTGAAGCTGGTCTCTCAAGGTGATGGATGCCACATACTCTGTTAGAAATCACAAGTCATAATAGTTGCTCCCTCACTTCAAATAATTTCTTACTTCTGAGATCATTTTCCCTGGTCTTCTCTCGGAGGACCCAGAGGAGAGTGGGTAACGGAATAAACTTTTTTGGTTGGGATGCTCTTCCATGTGAATGATACATCAATGGCACAATGTATCAATTAGACTTACCCAGTAAAAATGATGCAGACAACTGTTGCAATTACTCTGAGAACTTTCTGTGATAATGCAGACTGCTGACGGAGGACAAGTCTGTGAAGATCATTCTGCAAATAAACTGCATCAATAAAATACTCGATTCTGCAGCATGTGGTACAGTTAATCATATTTACCACTAACAATCTTTGTGTCAGCAGGGGCATTCCACTTTTCACATGTAAATACCAAAAACTAAATTACAACATAACAGAAAACAGGAAAGCTTTTTATATATCCTTGATGGCATTATGCCCAACCTTCTCAGCATGCACTTCATGTATGTCTCCTTTAATACTGTCTTAGCCACTATTTCTTCTACAGCATTGTTACATTATAAAACAGTTATGCAGCATTTTCTAGGAGTTAATCATGGAATATTACACTTAAACTTCCTTGGTATACACACTTGCTTAATGGGTCATGTGTGTACCAAGAGCATACAAGTGGCAAGTGGGTTATTCCATGGCAAACAACTCAAAAATGTTGCATAACAAGTATACAGGGGAGGATCTCACGCTATTGGTGTCTTAACGCCATGTTGTGATGATCATACTGGGGAGGATGTGTTTTGAAATTTCGTTACAGGCCAGTGAAAAGCAGTTGCCCTCTTGATGAAAAAGTTAATGAAATGTGTGGAAATGTGTCAGCAGCATCTTCAAAACACAAGTATATATTTCTGACTTCTCAGCTGGAACTGCAGCTATGCAATTACATTCTAGAGCATGCAATTATTTCAGCAACAATGCTGGAAGCCCAGACTAGCAATGCTATTTGCGGAACAGTCCTTTCTACGCTGGATATTTATTCTATGTTGTTGTTGTTGTTGTTGTTGTTGTGTTGAAAGCCCAACCTTTTGCAAAATAAAGATTAATTTCAGAATTAAATTTCCAATGAAAGTATAAATTAATTCTGCTTCATCAAATAAAAGACATTGCCCAATTGTTGCAAAAGAATTTGATGACAACCACCAAATATCTGTGTGCAATGACATTCAATGGCTCCAGCTGTCACTGAAGCAGGATTTATTAGTATAAATATAATCATTCACCATAAAGAACTCAATTGTATGTCATGTCCAGAGTATGAATCCCCTCATATATACCTACATGACATACATAACATATGGTGCTTCACCCTTGAATGATCAGTGATCAGTTATACTCACAAGCATTGAATCTAATGCACTCTTAGCAAGCCAGCAATTGAGAAACAAAGGGAGCCACAAATTTCTAAGTCGAAGATAAAATATCTGCAAAAGAATACATATTATCAGTATTCTCAAAAAGGAATTATTAATTCTCGGTTTTCATCAGTCATGTGATCAAAACTGAAAATTGTAACCATTCAGAAAATAAAGTCAAGAGTCCAAGATATGATAGAAGATTGATTTATAAACAACCTCGCCAAGAATCAGTCTCTGCTGTTTTTCATTCGTACATTATTTGCAGAAGTGTGTCACTCAAATTTATAGAGCTTTGTATGGAGACTCCATGTTTGTGCCCTTCAGAGGAACACAAACATGGTGGCCGTAAAGTAACAGAAACATCTGTCACTGAGTTTGCTATTGAATGAAAAATTATTGCTCTAAAGATCTGACACATTGAAATAATACATACTTCTTCTAGTGCAAGCACTGCTTAGTTATTATTATTAACAACTAAAGTGATAACTCATCGTTTGACCTACGTGAAAGCCTTCTCAGGCCGCCATTTTCATGTCACACAATGCAAAAGCTTGGAAATTCAAACATGCGCTATTACAACAAGAACCCTGCCAGTTGAGCTAAAACATCGTGAAACGTCAAGTTCCTTATAATAGGGTCTTTAATCTGATGAAACTTAAACCTCAGAAGGAAAGAGGTAAGGTATTTAATTTATTTAATTTTGGAATACGGTTACATCACATGAAAATCAAGAATTAAGGTTAAAAGAAAGTGGCAAGAATCTACTTACAGATACTAAAAAAGGTAATCCTAGAAAAACCTCTGCCATGAGACGGCCATTTACAATTTGATTAAGGACTGAGCCTCCCTAGAAATCAAGAACAAAAATATTATTGTACAATAATAAACTAGATTAACAGTGCACTCTAAAACAAAAACAACAAATCAGTTAGAGAAATTACCTTGTAAGTTAAGTAACCAAGGAGAATTGCATCCAGCATACTATAAACTGCAATGATTGTCTAGAAAGAAAATATTACATCAAACAGTTATTGTATAGGTGTAAACTGGATGAAGTTTTGTAATTCAATAATTGGCCCAAGTCAATGGTATTACTAGGCATACCAAGTGCAAAAGAGTGTTTCGTCAGGACTCTGTTAATAGCGGGGCTTTTGAGATATGGCAACAACAGACTACGAAAAGGACACACTTTATGACTGAGGTGAGACCTTTCATCACATCCCATTTTTTTCTGGAGGGCACCACAAATTTTGGAGTAACCTTAATCAGAATCTCTGTGATCTCTGTAAGTACCACAGTCATACAGGTGATTTACTTTTTTCTTAACCCATAGGCAGGTAAGGTATAGTAAAGGCTTTATACAAGCCAATTAAGTGACCCACCAGGCTGAAGCTTATCTCGTTTCTCTAGAATGAAGCGACTAGGAGTGTTTGTACTCCTCCCTAGATGAGATGCCTGTCCATCACGGGGTTACTTCCAGCATTAAGTTTGCCAGCACCTATTTATACACCTGGCCGGAGGGAGGGACTGTGAGAGTTACGTGTCTTGCCCAAGAATGTCCCCAGCCAGGGCTCGAACCCGGACCACTTGATTTGGAGACAAGCACAATAACCATGAGGCAACCACTGCTCCTGCACCTCTGGACTTCGCGGTACCAAATAACTAGGTGTAGTTCTAGTCCTCCCCTAGGAGGGATGTCAGCCCCAGTACATCCTTAAATTTGGTTCTACCCATTTACACACCTGAGCATGCATGTTCGAGAGAAGCAGTATAAGATTTAAGTATCTTGCCTGACAACACAACTGCAATAACCCCAACCAGGGCACCAAGGGCACCAACAGATACCTTGGATTATTTCTTCTTAGCACAAATTATACCAAATTGCAACAATTAATCAAGAACACAATCAAAGGAGTATTTAGAAGCTGCATTTAGTTTTAAGATCACAACAATCACAAAGAAAAAAACTTTAAAACTCAAGGCAAGATATACATGTAGAAACCCATGATGGTGTTCTTTGCGAACTTACCTGTACAATCCATATTTCAAAAGGTCTCTGGACCCACAACAATGACCACCAAAAACTGAAAAGATACATGTAAAAAGTCATAACAATAAAAAGACATTTATTTATCAAAAATAAACAACTTCAACTTCAACTGCAATTAATGAGTAATCAGCTGATAATAAAATAGTAACCAATAACTGATAAAATATCAATGACAAATCAAAGACAAAGATTGTGTGGCTTATTGATCTAGTGGATGTAAACGATACTTCTTTGCTGTCCATGAATGACTGAATCTCATAATCATTATTACAGTCCTTTGGAAGTTTGTGAAACAAAATGAGTGTCAGGCCCATGAAATAGCAAGAGTCACTTGTGACTAAAAAGAGGCTCCCCCAGAGGGACTTGGGGACATGTTCTCTACAAAAGTTGTGACATTTGAATTTACAGCATTCTGGACATCAAAAATTGTGCTGTTTAGAAATGGTGCTTTCTTAATATCATCACAGAACATAGTTTAAAAGCTGGCTAACAACTGTTTAAAGCAAGGCTTGTCATAATAGTCCAGGCAAGGATTTTCAGTCCCAAGGTTGAGGATGTACAATTAGAACAGCTAACTTATTATTAAAAATAATTTTTGTTATATTCAGAATAGGACTACAGTACTTACAAGCCTTCATTATTGTATTCAGGACAAGACCACTCTGGGTTAGCTGTTCTATTTTCAGGACATCCAAAGCTGTTGAAGAAAGTTAAATACTAATATTAACAATTACATTAAATGAGCTCGAGATTTCTATGAGGTGATATTTTAATAGATCTACAAACACCTAATAAAAGTAAAGATTAGAAGTTAACGCTGATTTATTATTTCACAGATTAACACTAACTTCAAATCTTGATTGTTTGGTTTATTTGACATGCATTTCTCATGTTCAACAACAAAACAGAAACAGTGTAATAAATGAAGACGATGAACAGTTGGAGAACAAGTTTGAAAGCCAGTATAATGAGAGAGGCATTTTTTTGTTAAAAACTCTCTTTGGAACCAATAAAAAGCAAATTCAGGAAAAGTGTTTTAAGATTGTTATCTTTGGCTTTAGGGAAAACTGCAGTAATTGACATTAAATTCAAGAATTTTTGCCTTTAGGTCCTCGCCAATGAGTTTCTTTAAACTCTGAGTTTCTTTAAAATAGGTACTGTATAACCACCCTATAACAGAAAACTAATAAGGTATTTTAGGGAAAGTAGAGATGTTCTTAACAGATCCTTGTAATTTTAAAACAAGTATCCAAGTATGATAGTTCTTTTGATAGATCACACTACTGACACTAACAGCATACACATACTAACCCGCCTGCTAAATTAGGTTCTGTGTCTTGGATGCTACGAACAACATACAGTACACATGACACTATCTTCAGAGTGAAACGAAATATCTGCCATCTTATACCTAAAATGGAACAAACAAAACATTCAGATATCTTGTAAAACAAAACATCAGCTTGATGCTGACTTTAACATTAATGATTTTAGCCTTTCAACAGTCAGACAAACAATTTTTATTAACTGTTTATTAAGGAGTTATGCTATCATTTAGTAACTTTTACAATGAATGAATTTAAGATTATAATGTTGGTATTTATTTTAGATTGACACACATTTGCATCAAAAATTCAATAATGAAATAAAAAAATTAAGATATTAAACTATTTAAAATGAACCATTCCTAAAATGACTTCTTCGTTCTTCACAATATTCAGTCACTTTAATAAAACAATTAAAAAATTGATAATCACTTATTTTTAGTTTTTAACAAAGTCAAACAAAGCAACTACCAGTATATCTTAACATATTGTTCAGCAAGAATTTCAGTCTGTACTGTGAAGACATAAAATTTGGCATAAGAATTTATTTGGTGACCAAGTAAAATAGCTTTTAAATTCCTCAAAAATGAACTCTTAACGGCAATTTGATTGAAGATGTAATTATAGTATATATAGTAAGTAAATCAAGCTATATTTAGCATTAAGCCGACTGATTATTTTTATTGCTCCAAAAAACACTTTTATTTAAGAATAGAAATCTTCTGAGGTCATTTTCTAATAACACCAAAAAAATGACTTTCAACAAAATCTAACTTATTTATTTTAGCAGGGTTTTAATAATTTAAGAAGTAATAAATTAATATAATTTAATATACACCACTTACTAGATCTTTGATCAGTTACAAAATAGAATTTAACTCTCTCTTTAAATGACTTGTCATGAACATAATGTTCAACACGCACCCTGTAAGATTAAAACATTATCAGAGAAAACCTTGAACAGTGGATCAAAGTATTTCACGGAAAGCATTATATAGCAAAAAAAAAAAGACATTTATTTTACAGGGTCTAGCTGTTCAAGGGGTGGCATGAATAACCCTATCTGGGCCAGGTTGTTCAAAGCCTGATTAAGCTAACCCAGGGTTAACGAGAATGTTGATTTCACTTTTGTAACTTTTTGGCGAGGGATTCTGTTTATATTGTTTGCCCTTAGGCTTTGGGCTGTAGTAATCTCAAACTATACCAAACGTTCAAGGTGAAAAACATTTTAAAACAAGAAAAATAGTGCTTCAGTAAACACTTTATCCTGGGTTAACCTTAACCAGCTTTCAAACAATCTGGTCCTGCTGGATAAGTCACTGTACAATGGATAAGTGTTGACAGAACAAACTATGCTCTTTACTTGTAGTGATTTATCTAGTAGATAGCATTTATTTATCCATTGTTTGAACAGCTCAGACCAGATGTACAAGAAAATTATCAAGCACAGAACTCCAAATTATAAAATTCATTACTCAGTCAGGTGACTGTTATTGCATCAGAGAAATAAGATTTTCCTCCTTTGATCAATATGTACAGAGCAGGAACATTTTTTCCCTCACTAAACTTTGTTCATTTAAAATTTGCATTGAAACTGCTTTTAATACAACACTTACTTAAATACCATTTGACAGTCTCTACAATATATAGGTTTAATTGTTATAATTCAGAAAGTATATCTGTCATCTTCCCGTTCAGGCTTGGGGAAGTTGGAAATTTGAAGTGCAATTAACAATGACAAGAATATCATTCTAGTGATTAATTAAGCAGGTACTACTCACATTCTCCAAACAAAACTCCTGTATATTATGCTTTTTCATTAAATTTAAGCTTTTTTGCATTTATTTTAATGTTTAAATTCATCACAACTTTTGTCATCAACCAAGAAACAAAGATTACTATTTGGACTTAGAGAGTTGATTGACACCACCAAAAAAAAACACTGCACTAAAGGAAGTAAAGAAACTTGAGCCCCTAGTGAATAGATGTTGACCAAATAATTTCATATTTAAATTGCTAATCATAATTCAAAAACATTAAAAGTGTAATTTAGCCAGTCCAGTTCAAGACAATTCAATAATCACTCTAAACCATGATTAAAAGGTACTGGGTTTCTTATCACAAAAAACTGATACCGTAGTCTCCAATTTGAAACCCGCATACATCAGAATAAACCAGGAAAACAGCTTCGGGAAAAAATAACCTTCAACGCAGCTGTTGTGTTTGAAGGTGAGAGTTCTCCAGGTAGCAACCTTACAGTTGAAAATAAACAACACACAAAAATTTCCGTCGTTAATATTTACAGTGGTATTTAAAAGGACAACCTCTTATTTTCTGAGAGTACTACTGTAAATGTTAGCACTAGAGAAAACCTTAGGGCTATTACAAAAATAAAATGACAGAAAATATTCTTTTAACTTTGTTGTAGCCACAGTTGGCGGTAATTAGAAAAGCCTTCGAAATAAGACTTCGAGAAACAATCTATTGTAATTTCGACAATTTTCGTGAAGGAATGGTCAAAAAAGTGCAAAAGGTTTGACAGCATGTTAGATGCGATTTTAATGCAATACCCGTCAAGATGACTAGCCAAAAAGCATGCAAATAACCTTTAACAGGATTATCTAGTCTCTACACCACAGTCATCACTAAATTGTGCGATTGCAATGATCGAAAGAAAGTTTATATTTTTTCTTTTACCTCGTGTATTTTCAGTTTTTCGTTTTCAGAAAATAAAATAAGCTAGTGGCTAGTTATATCGTAAATTTACTGCACCAAACGTTGGCGAATGTTCGAGCAAACGAAGGACGGTTGAGCTAAAACATGAAAACAAATATCTAAGTTGCATATGCATAAACTGCAGAACATAATAATTACATTATGAACGCCTACCTTTCTTTGTCCTCGCCTTTATCTGACGAAAGAAGATCCCTCAGTCGATACCTAGGGCCAAGAGAATCGAATTCATTCGCAACAGTGGTAATAGCAACCGGTTTGGGGCTATTCCTGACTTTAGTTTCTATCCTAACTTTCCTTGCTTCGTTCGTCGCCATATTTTGTTTGTAGCTTGTAGTCATGCGCAATTAATTTTCGTTTTTTCGCGGGAAAATCCAGGCGCCAAAACCCTCAAAGCCTTCACGGATTTGGAAAATGTTTCTGCGTTTTAATTCAGCTCACTACGATAGACATCATTACTTCAGTATTCAGCCCTCGTCAAATGCTTCGGAAATTCATGAATTATTAAGTCCGTCGGCAGCCGAGTAAACATCACAATTTTATGCACCTGACAAACTTAATAATGCAAGTGAAAAAAGTTGCTGAAAACTTCGTAGTAGAATCGAGAAATGAATACTGTTTGCTAACGACACAAGTGACGATGTTATAGAAAATTCAGCCATCTTTTATCAAAAGCGAATTTTCGAGAATATAGGTCTGAACTTCAATTAAGGCAAACCGCCTTTTTTGGCGTTGAAAAAACAATTTTCAATAGTTTCCCAGAGGCGACGGTCGTCCGGCCAATCATGAAAAACTCACAAAGTTTTGTTACCAAGTTTCATACACTTTTATAATCCAGTAATAATAGAAACCAATGCAAAATGACATTATGCAACGCAATATTTCGTAATAAGCTGCAATTGGAATGCAAAATGGTTTTAACACTTAACCTAGGGTCATAATTCACGCATCTACAAAGAAAAATCATGCTGAACTGTCCGGCATTGTTTGTGAGAACGACAACTGGCAGACTGAAAGGTGTACTTCCTATAGGGTGACTGAAAAATTGCAAATTGATCTTCAACAACGTATTTTCATTGTCGCTTTGTTTCACCTATTTGTAAGATTTCCGGAAACTGACGAACAGACTTTTCTCATGAAAACTGCATAACATAAGAGCACAAGTATCGCGATCATGGTTTCAGTTTTATTTTGACGATTTGATCATAACAACCTGTACACCCGCCTGTATAGCAGGTGAAAGTTTGCGGTTTGCGTTTTTGTATCTCAGCAACCCAGCTGAACTTCCCGAAAAACAATAATTTAGTTTCGTGTTTCACTAAAAAATATAAATTAACGAACCCCCGACCACATAGGCGTGAATAGAGATTTTGTTTTTGCTCTCTTAGTGAGTATTTCTCTTTGATGACGTTTCAAATAACTTATGAGTTTATAATTTGTCAAAATTTAAGGGTGGCCGTGTGAAGCAGATTTTCAATATAGGCGAATTAAAACAGGTTTGTCTCTGATGAAAACAGGTTACCAGTTTATACCTAAAACTGAGAACTGCAGTTTCCTGAAAAGTATTGAAGGAACTTTCCATTGTACTTCTTTCAGTACGAAAATCAAAATCTTTCCTTTGCAAAAGTTGCTTAAACAGCATGGACAAAAACATAGCTTACTGATGTAAATCTTTTTCGAGAAAAACGTTTTATTCACGATGAGGAAAACGCAAAAAAAAACAGGCATGCAATGCGTGCGAACTCCATCACTTGGACACTTCTGCCAGCTGTATCAAGTTGTCGTAAGCTTTAATACAACACTGCTTATGCTTGTGATGACAACGCTTCTTATAAGAGAAATACGATATGCGGCTTTATAGTCAGCATAAACGGATACGTTTCGGATCCAATGAGTTTTCCACTGACAAAGTTAACAAAGAAACTGAAGTTGCTATGAGAGACATTGTTGAACAGAAACCACATTGTTAATGATGTAGAGTCAGGTGCTCAGGGCCAAATTACAATGAGTCCCCACCGCGGAAGCTTGTTTTTGTTTCTGTCTGGCACATGAAGGAAATAGAAAGATTGCTACTCTTCCTAAATGAGCTCGTCCACTAAAACTAGCAGAAAAACATTTATCAGGTTGCTTGTCATTCCGCCGCTATTCATTTACGCCCCTGGGTGGAGAGAGGCAATGCGGAAGTATCTAGGTAAAGTGTCGCCCTGGAACACATCACAGTAACCCAAACCGCAGCGCTAGCACCGGACCACTCAGTTCAGAATTTGACACGATATTCCACTTCCATAAAATTTTAAAAGCAGAATTTTTAAAGACAGACTGTCTGATTCCACTACAGCTGGTGTGATATGATATTCACAACAGGCTCGAAATTTTCTACTTGTCTAACTTCTTCACCAAAACCTCAATTTTCAATTTCTTGACTGATGACGGTGAAGTTCAAGTTGACGAATTAAAATCGTGGAAAATAACATGAAAATTTTGTTTTTTATCGAGAACGTGACTTATCTGAAAGATTCAAGGAAAGATCAAATTTACAAGGACATCAAATATTTAATAAATGGGTTTTTATGCCGTCAGAAAAGCACAAATTAAGAAGAGCATACGATTCCATTAGCGGTAGGGGATTGAGTAGTTCTTTATCAGATGGACTGGATTCTTTACAAAATATCACAGCGGGAAGCCCGTTAAGATAAGCACTTAAGCGAAAAAAATTTTTCTGGTTAGTTTTCAGTTTTCAGATGAAAAATGTTTATCTGAAGTCTACATAATATCTCAACTTGTCGTTTTGATATCTTATAGTTACATGTAACACGAGTGCCGCATCAAGAGAGGTATATCACCCTCTCGTGGTCGCACCATCAGCTCAAGACGACGCAAAATTACCGAATAGGATGAAACCTCTCTAATGCATAACTTATCTTTGAATAATGACAGGTGGGCATTTCAAGTTGTTGTCAAACATTAACCTAAATAATCTGTTTTCAGCCAGACAACATACTGATCCTAAAAATTTGTTGGTACCCGCTTCTTCGGTTTGCAACTGTGACAGATAGTATAAACAAAAAAATGAACTTCATAAATTTTCCAGTTCTTACTCTTCGTTAGATCAAATAAGCGATAACCAACAGAAAAGTAGCCCTCTGTTTCACTTAAGTCCTATGATTCGGACCAAAGGCAAGACGCGAGAATAAACGTCTCAGTGACTATCTCATGAATCACGTCCCATCTTATCTCTAGAAATCCAGATTTTCCAAAGGTTAGGGTTAGGGTTTAATAGGATTAGAATTGTTTAATACTATCCAGAAAGGTGCTAAGTAAAGAGAAGCTGTATTTTGATCGTTAGAGTAACAGGTGATTGCTATGGACCAGGCTGTCATGCTCTTGTTTAACTAGTTGTACTATGGACTTGCGTTCGGCTAATTTACATTGTTTTCCTTTTTCTGTTTAATTTTGTCGTTATAATCGCTCGCCTGAGTTAATGAAAAATAAACACTTGCAGCTCTGAAAATTCACACGAAAAAAAAAACAAATTTTTTATTCTTTTATTCGGTGGTTAAAACATCTCGATATCTAGTCTGATATCTTTATGTTGAAGCCGAAAACAATTCAGCCAAGAGCTCTCATTAACATGACGGAGTTTGCTTTCTTGTTGTCAAAACATATAACACATTACCACTTGGAAAATTTCAGTTCAGTTCGTTGGTCACTAAACCTTTTTCCGCTCAGAATGGTCTAAGGCTGAATCGAAATACGGTGCGGTTTTACAATAAATCATTGTACCATTCATAATTCACATTCACCCAATCATTTTCAACACTACTCGGCTTTATGTTGGTTACATGATTCGCTTCTCGCGTTAAACTGCGTTAAACGCTACCGAATAATTATCCCTCGCAAATTTTAAGCTTGTGAACAGTATAAGGCGAGATATTAGCACGAAGCCTGTATATCTCCTAACTTAAAAATGATCTCGATTAAGAAAAACAGCTTATTAGAGAATATGTAGCATACACATGTTGAGACACAATTTATAGAATGACGTTAAAACTAGAAAACATAAATTAGGGAATACCTTGTAAAACAGTTCAATGCATTTGCGAATTGTTTTTCGAACACCGGAAAATCTGCGATTGTAATAAAAAATCAGCGGTGCGCGAGATCGACATCAAAATGGCATTCATCGCTTGTGTTATGTTGCTCTGAGAGACAAAACAATAAACTATACGTATAATATTTAGTGAATGTGTTGTGCATGTGTTGAAAATGCAACTCCCGATCGAGTGAATCTATCTCAAAATATAGATACAGAAAATAAAATCGAACCTAGCAGTGATCGATGTTGTTAAGGCAATGGCCGCTTGATTCTGGTATAAAAAAGAAACTTCCTGTATGGGGAAAAAGTCCTGCTGCGGCGTTGTCAGCGCATGGGCCTCTTCACGGTCTTCACGCGAAGCAACGCATCATATAGCATAGTAACTCAAATCCACGTATGACCCGTAGCGGTGATAACTGTATTTTACATATTCAAAACGTAGTTTGCGCACAATACCTTGGATGGCTTGCTAAACTAGGAGGAAGAGGTGGAAGCAACATAGGAACATCGTCAGCAGTTTGGCGAGCTGCCGTATTTCCGTTTGCCATCTTGCAAATTTCGGTTAATCTAACGAATTATGAAACTTCCAAGCGAGCATATATTATTGATCAGCAATATGAAGAGTTTGAGAGCAATATGACACACGAATGGCTTCCAGCGGCTTCATGGGTTCTTTTGTAAAATTGGACCAATTAGACTACAAGGTGATCGTCAGACGGACAGGTGATTGAGTTCTCTGGTGAATACATTTGTCAAATATATTAATAACGCTTGGGAATAAATAGCACTCGCTTGAAAAATTACTTGTCCTAGTGTTTCTGTTATCAGAGATCCCAAGAACGATGATTTGTACCTCGGAAGTTTTTTGATCGCCACCTGCACATTAATTTTTTTCTCGATGCGTCAATATTTTCACCGCTTTTCCATTAACAGCGCGCAATTGTCCACTAGTGAATACAAAGTTTATGGATTAAAAGATATTGGTTTCAAAGAATATTCTAAAGACGGCGATGTTTATTGCCAAAGGCTTTAGAAATTGAAGAAGCGAAGAGATTATATCCCAAGTATCTTATCTCATTCGCGCTTATAACCACAAAGGGGATATACACTTAACATGTATATTTTCCTAATGTTCTAAATATAAACATAACGAGTCCTTGAAGCGTTTGGTGAAGACAACAGCTCTCGTCAGATGGAAACATTTTGCTTCCAAAGCTCAGCAAGCATGTCGGTTTCTGGCAGTAAAATATATTCTTCAAAATCCTGGTAATATGTGCTTGAATATTTGCTTTCCAGGAAATCGTGAGTTTCATCGATCATGAGTACAAAAGAGAGACAGTTTTTAATCTATTGTTTAATTGTGCACAAATAGTTTTAAAAATTAAAAATCATACTGAGACTTTTCTCCTGAATCAGAGTAAAATATTTATTTCTCTGCCTTTAAATTTCTTTACAATAAATCAAGAACTCCGCAATAATTCATAGGCGTTTTATAATATTGATAAACGTGAGATTCTTGTGAACAACAGAAAAAGAAAACGTCTTCTCAGTGATTCTGACCAACCTTTTTTATCGACTTCCGTCAGATTAATAGCATTGATTATTTTGTACAAAAGAGGAAGTCTCTTATCTGCATAATAGCACGGGATAAGTACTTCAGCATACGCTTGTCTTTTAGTTATTTTTTTTCCTTTTTTTTATCAGTGAAAATTTCTTCCACAACGTTCGTTGTACGATTTTGGAAAATGTGACCAGGAACAAACGACAATAAATCCATGTTCCTTCCCTCTCGTTGTAAAAAGCAACATGAGTTCAGGCAGAGCCTTAAAAAACAAAACACTTCTGAACACGCTCAATTGCGAACACGTGGCTCTCTACACGAGATAAATTAATGGTTTCTGTGAAACTACGTCATCGGTTATTCGGTATAGAGTGTATTCTTGATTGAAACGGCCACTTCCAGGATGTTATGCTTTCCCCATTTTTTTCTTTTTATTCAAACCAAAAATACGCGTCATCGCTAGATTTATCATGCCGAATTTACCTGGAGTTTCATGGAAATATGGGAACCTCAAGCTTACCATTTCTGCAAAGATATGTGTGCCAGGGGACAAGCGATTGCCCTGGAGCATGCATTTTATGTCAAACAAAAAATCAGCAGGTTTGAGATTACAGGTTTCCATGAGTCTGCAGTGGTTTTTCCAAACCTTCGCGTATTTACTAATGTGGTAAGATAAATTGATCTATGAAGGTTGGTTTCTGTTGATATAAAAATTGTCGATGTTGCGTGGCATCCGGCGTCCAAGTGGTCCATTGTAACTCGTCCAGGCAAAACAGTGACGACGGATTTCTTGTCAACCTTGTCAAGTTAACTTGTCAAGGTTTTCGTTTTTAATAAGAAATAGCACACAAACTGCAGTGACAAACTTGACAATAAAACGTTTGTTGGAAAACAAAATAATTTAACTCCTTATTAAGCTACGACGGCCAAAGAAAGCATTTTTTTCGTTTGTAATTTTTCGTTTTCATAAGTTTTACGAGAAACGTTTGGAATGACAAAAAAGTGTCAAGTCAATCAAATTCGAGGGCAAAAAAACACAAAGTAGGAAAGGCGTGGGTCTTATTTTCTATTATTTCTCGTGATTAATTGATGATCAAGTCATGTATACTGCTAACACTGACTGACTCGTTTTCTTTTTGTAATCATTTTTAACGCATACTGAGGAAGTGAAGCAACGATAATCAGATGCAAAACGAAACCCACTTCTATGTATTTGTTTTTTTCGGTTTACGACACTCAATCTATTTTGAGTATCACCTTACTGGCCAAAAATAATTGCAGTATCTTACACGGTGCAAAACCCAATGAGCAGAAAACTACAGCAATCACATGTGGCGTCTTTATGAACTCCAGTGGTGAAAAATATTTCGTCTATATTGACTAGAGACTGAAATTCATGCGAACTGCAAGCGCTGCGGTGTTTTATTTATCTTTTTCTCTCGATTTTGTAAATCTTGCAAGTATCGCGTTGATTGAAGAGTGAAAGATATCTCAAGCAAAACTGCAGCTGAAAGTATCCTAGTACGTACAGTTCGAAGCTGGCTTTGGAGGGTGAAAGGACTGGCAGATAGCCATTTAGAACCAGTACTGCAAGTAGTTGCTGTAGTTGTACTGTATTGCAATTGGCCGTATTTTTAAAGCGCAAAAGGTGTGAGGAAAAAAGATTATATCGTTATTACTTTTTTTTTCAAAAAGGTTATTTTTGGCGGTGGTCTCCACATTGGATGTTAATGAAAGCACCTTGTGTTGTTATATCATCTACAGAGCTCGTGACAAGCATTGTGTTTACAGGGATTGCGACTACACATAAATCTAAAAAGGTTGTACTTTTGAATGTTGTAAGGTATCCCTTTGCGAGCGTCTAGAAGGCTGAAAAATCAATTTATTTATCACCTATTCTACGTCCCTTTAAAGTCTGCAGTATTAATCGCATGCTTGGAAAGCAGCTGCCAATTTTCAAGTGTCAGAATGTTCTTACAGAAGGTTGGTGGAGAAAGCCGGGTTATACAAACCCAAGATCAGACGTTGTTTTTCTGCGGGGAGAGCGAGGGTCAGAAAGAGCCTGATCATCTCTATGTTGACCCTTTCAACGTCAATCGATTTATACAGACGACTGTGTTGAGGCGGGCCACCTGTTTGTAATAACAAGGTATTCCTTATTGTCTCAAATTATGTCGGAAATGTGAAAACATTCTCTACGATACTGACTCAAATGCCTGATATCGGTTTTCTGCGAAGTGGAGTGATTAAAAGACAAAAAAATTAAAGAAAAATAAAACGGATAGGCTGTTTAGCTTGTCTTCTTGCGCACATCTCCCTGGCTTCCGTCAACGCTCCGCTCCACAGTTGGGGAGGGAATATAAAAACACCTTTTACGAGGAAATAGTATTAAATATAAAACCTATTGTCGCATAAAAAAGTAAGTTGAGTCACGAGATATTACCATGTAGTATATACATCGAAATAAAAGGCTTAAAACCTCGACCAAAACTACGAAATTCTGCGGTCAAATCGTGGGCATAATTAGTGACTCTTTTTCGTTTTAATGAAAACAAAACTAATATTGGTATTCCTAGTTTGCATTACTAAGCATCTGAGTGACTACTTGAAATTAAAAAAAAAAACGTTTTGGCCAAAGACATTTGTTTATTTCGAGACATTTTTATTACTTATGCATACAGGTTAATGCGTCATAAAAATTGCCAACATCACAGACAGCTTTAATTCTGCTCTGGCTGAAAGTTTATATCGGTGAGACTACAAATTGGTAAATTATAATGTAAATTTCCTCTAGTGACAGGAGTCACACTGTTAAGAACTTTAACTTTTGAATAAATATTCATTTACTGTACTTAAGTGAAAACGTGCAAATGTTGCAATTTTTAACCTGGATAATATAGCAACAGTTTCCAGTGACACAAATTGTTTCAACAGCCCAAGCAGCAACCCAAAAACATTCATTTTGTCTGATCACAAAAACGCCTTCGGCTGTAAACCAGAGAACGACAAAATACATTAATTAAATGAAAGCTTGTAAAACATCAGTGATGTGTATTTTTCCCCGCTGCGTTTCTGATCTCAAAGTGTACCTATGCAAGCCGTGTTTTCGCTCTGACAGCCACGCATGATTCAGGCAGTGGTTTGACTAAGAGAATGGAAAACATATCAGTTCCTTTCTTGTGTTGTTTGGAAGGTTGCAGTTGTGACCGACAGCTGCCCTGTATGAAAAATTTGAATAATATCTATAGAAGTATTATATTGACGTAGCTGAATACAGTTTTATCTTAAAAATACTTGTATTAAAGCTGAAAATATTTTCAGTACCGTTGTTTAACATTGACTGAATATATATAGGCGGGCTTCCCTGAAGGTTCACCCATTTTTCGAGTGGGAGCATTATGAATTGTGCAGCGAGAGATCATGATCTGTGGAAATAGCTTGGACATTCTAAAATATTTCATAAACACTTAATTATGACGGATACACCGCGTTGAAACACGGACAGAGGCGAGGTGGATAGAAAAAGCTTTACCACACAATATAGCTAGTGAATATATGAAAAATACTGGAGTTGGCAAATGTCACTTCGATCAGTCTAAGCTTTTTAGTTAAGGACACGCAAAAAATAGCGAAAGTCGGATTAATTCTAAATAAATATGTTTCGGAGGTTGCCAAATTAAAAGTATTCCATCCTTCACGCGATAACGAGCGAGATTAAAGGGGAGATTTGACTGTAACGCCCAAAATCTTAGCAATGACCGCAGAACTCCCTAAGCAAATGAAAAACTGATTGTAATAAATTCTACTTTCTGCCTTGTTCAACCAAACCTTGTTTCGCTGTCTGCGGGAGTGAGTAGATCGCGAAATATGGATCGTCTTGGAGCGGCAGATTCACTATGGGATCTCTCTTGACGACCACTCTCCGAAGGTGTGGAAGCCATTTATTGTCGCGGAGAACACATCACAGTGGAACTGTGTCCGTTTAAATGCTTCTCGCCAAACTTTAACGTGTTCATCCGCAACACTTACAACGCATGCTCCAAAATTAACAGCTGTTTACGAATTAATGTAGCGAATGTTTTCAATTTATGCATGTTGTCTTGTGATGTTTTCGGTTCTCGACTTGTTTTCTTCTCGAGTTATTAGGTGATGACATGCATGAACCATCAACCCAAATTATCGTTTTATTTCAAAAAGGTCGTTTGGTGGTTTCAAGATCATTCCTAATTTCCCCAATTAAAATTTAAAAAAATAAGTAAGCTACGAGTATTTTCTTGTGAAAAGTCATATCCCTTTTGTCGCCAATATTGAATGTGCAATATTTTCTTGTGAAAAGAAAGCGGGAGGAAACAATGAAAGCAAACTTAAGGCAATGGAGCCTTAAGGAGTGGCCCAAAATCCTAATTATATAATTGTATATTCCTCCTAGCAGCTGTTTACTAATTCCTAAAATATACACTCTCACATAATTGCTAAAGAATAATTGCCCAAATCATAATCTTTGTTTATATGGCGCAAAAAATGGCTTTTGCGCCGTCGTGAAGCATTTATCTTAAGGACACCATGTACATGCAACCTACATTATGTTGTAAAGTTCGAATTACGGTACAGTGTAATTTAAACCTAGCGCATAAAAAAAATTACATCGTTACAATGTAATAAGACATAGAAATGATGTTTACTTACTTGTTTGACATTTGGCCTGCTTGCCCAATTCAAGGCCCTTTTTACCAGCTCAGAATCAGTCAGTGTTTTCTGTGCAATAAATATAAATTAGCTAGCTCAAGTGCCGTTTCCTCCTAATCAATAGTCTTCGTAAAAATTGATTGATGTGAATGAACTCGAAAGCTGTTGCACTTCCAACGCGGGAGTCAGGGTTTACCGTGGTCGGCGACGCACTTTAAGCTGGTTTTCACAAAAACTCTCTACTCATTCGCATAAATTAAATAATTTCTTTTGAATTTTTTTTATTTATGTTAAGGTATACCACATTGAGATTCGCGGAAAATAGCAGAGCTGAAAGAAAGGCGCGAAATTGAATGGCTATGTTGATCTCGATTGACAGGTAGAATAAATGATTCTATCCCTTATCACCTGTTTTCAGTTTCCAACATTCTAAAGCCAGTATATATGTCGGGGAAGACTTAAAAAAACAAACGTTTTAGTCCATGGAATAACTTTATTGGAATATCTGCCTGGTACAATTAAGTGGTTGAAAAATAGTCGCAGGACTCCTTGTTTTGTCGTTCTGATATAACAATTCGCAGCTCTCTTCACAGACAGAACTCATAAATTTATGATGCCCTTTCAGTTTATCGTTAATTTGTTTCTATTTTTTTCTTAATAGTATTAGTATCATACACTTTGTTCCTCCTACATTTCTCAGTGGGATACAAAATGTTTAATTTAAGCGCAAGTTTCGCAAAGGAAAAACAACATTTTTGCTGCAGCACTCCAATACCACTGGTTACATCCCAGTTACTCCAAGTAAACTTATACATCAATTACAGTTGACTTTCACTTTTCAAAGAGAAAGATCGAGAGTAATCCATAGTCCTTGAAGTATGAAAAAATGTGGACATGTTTTGCTCCTATTAAATTATGAATACCTTTTAGAACTGCTTTTCTATCTTGCGGGTAAAGAATATTGCACGAAATGTAATATTGTTCGCCTTCTGCTAAACTTTCAAAACAAAGTAAGGGCCTGTTTACAAGGAGAGAGGGTTACCATAGCAAGTGGGTTACCCTGAAAAGCGTGTTAGTCTGGCACTCATACATTTCCTCTTTTTTCTTCGTCGTGTTTACAAGGCAGCTAGGGTTACCCGGGTAGGCGGGCTACCCTATCTACGTGCTAGGGTTACCCTGGCAGGCGGGTTAACTTTTTCCCTTGTAAACACTCCAGGTATATTGTACTACCCGGGTTAACTTTCTAGTTATTTCCAGACCCTTTCAGTGTAAGCGCACATTAGTTGTCCCGGGTTGTAGAGCTACTACCCTACCTGTAAAATTTTGATTGTAACCCGGGCTCTCCTTTGCCCTCCAGCTAGAGTTAAGCCGCTTGCTAGGGTAACCCGCCATCCTTGTACACAGGCCCTAAAAGTATCTCATAGCCCGGGGGGCTCATACCGTTTTCTTGTTTCAGATCTTTTAGATTAGTTCTGGTGATATTCTGTAGCTGCATGTTTGACGTTAGTGTTGGTTCACATTTGCAACGTGGATAAATTTGCTTGATGGTTGTTTTTAGGCAAAATCAAAATAATTTTTGGGTTTAAACCTTAGGCTTAGGGTCTTATAGATGTGAATAAACATGTTGGGTGGTTTTGCGGTTTTTTTTTGCGAAATTTAATTTATCCTGACCAACCAGAAGCTCAATTCTCTTTTGTCAATCAAGTGGAAGCAAAGACTAATCTTGATTGGCTCACGGGGATTTTCCCGCGCTTTTCAACAAATGCGCGTTCAAACCGCTCATCCAGGGTGTGTTGCACATTTGTCCCACAATCAAGGTGTCGATACTCAGTGTTACAACTTTTAAGCTGCCTAGCCAGTTATAACTCATGTACATGAAGCAGTGAACCGATAAGGTCTTCTGAAACTCGTTTAAGCCTAGAAATGGGAATGGTTATGCACGTTCTAAATATATGTCGTCAAGAGAACTTTACAATTTGGTCAAGAGTGAATACATACATACGCTTTAATATTACAATACTTCAATATAAAAAACAACAACATATAAATAGCAGAAATAAATAGAAAACAAATGTCGAATGAAGTCGGAATTCAACAAGTAAAAATTGCACAAACGCTTCTTCCGGTATTTACTCGCATCCTCATTGAGATATATTGTAACAGATATAATCATCATCATCATTACCATTGTAATCGTCGTTGTCGTCATCATTATCATCATCATCAGCAGTAGCATCAGAAAATGGTATCCATATCCCTGATATCAAAGACAAATCCATAAAACTCTTTCATAAAATCCTGTACGTCGGACAGAATGACATGCCACGCTAATCCTCTAACGAATGCTTAACGATTGAAACGTCAGACTCACAAACTCTCTACGCCGACGCAACATAAACAGTTTTGTTGGAACTATTTAACAATTATTCCATGAGCGCGTTGGATATGAGATGATAGATAGCCAATGAGGCGCGTAGCGCCGCCGGAGTTGGCTATAACTGATCATCTCATATCCAACAAGCGCGAGTGGAATAACTGATTTATTAAAAACGCCTTCAAAATATAGAAAACTAAACTACAATAAAAACAAAAAGGCCCAAAAAATCACGCATACGCACGCCATTTTTGTAGATCATGGTATAATGGCTCATATACCATGATGGCTAAGCCAATGAAAACTCTCGAATCGCATTATCCAATGATCCAGTTTTTAATAAATGTATATATATCTGTGGTATATAGACTGCATGCTGCGAGACTGAGAGCCGAGTAATTAACAACACGTATTGCATAGATATTCAATACGGCTGGTTCCACTAGACTGCCACTGACCTAGAATTATCCTTTTGACAAGATGAGCAATACTGATTTGATATTATACGAAAACAAGAGAGGATCGAGCTTCTCCTGACGAAAACAAACTCAATTAAAATGGTGTTCAATAGATTTGTGGATTTCAGATTGACGCACGCATTATGGGACCCTTATCGTGATTTGATCTAGTTTACACCCGTTGAAACTGAGTTTTATTGTTTTAATCTTTAGTTAGTACAGGAATAATTAACTTCTGCAACCCCAAACCGACGAGTGAGGAACCGGGAAAATGACAATAAAGCTGACTGTAGCGAGTAAGAGTTGAAGTTGATCTGAGTCAGTTATTTTTACTACCATGCACTGAATATAAGACTTTTCAAACCACACGTCCATGTAAGAGAAAAATAAACTGGAGAAAAAGAAGGCCGATCAAGAGAGATACAAACTCACTTTATCCAGGAATTCTTATGTGATTCTTTATTTCATACTTTTAAACCATTATGCAACGAATTTCTACTGATATCAATAATGTCCAAAGGAAAGAGCAAGAAATACAAGCAAAGAAAATCAAAGATGAAAAGCAGCTACAAGAAGGTAACAAATACATCCGGCTCCGAATACCCCGTTCACATTACACAGGAGGAATTTGAAAACGGAGGGACGCATCAATTTTTTTTTCGTCTACACTAAGCCGGACGAAAACTCGGTTAGAAATTTCACAAGATTATCGTTTTTGAAAAGCTTCATTCACAAAATGTTTTCCGTCCACGAAAACGAAACATCGGCGTTTTCAAATTCCTCCTGTTTGAAGAACGTTGTGGAAAAGCTGAGTTTGCGTGACGGATTAGTGTGAACGGTAGGCCTAACCATTTTCCGGCCTAGTGCGGAGGCTACGTTACAATCTATAGGTCTTTAAATTTGGAGAATCTATTTTTTTAACATTTTCACTCGTATGGCCAGTATCCACGCAAATTTATCGAAAAGAGTTCAAATCTCATGGGATTGGTTGCCGTGACGTCATGTGAAACTGGCTTTATAGATCACAGATGAGTGGAGTCCATAAGCTGTAGCTCAGTGTCGTCATCATCAAGATCCAATCGATTGTATCTTCCGTTTCTGTTGTCAACGCGATTGACAGCTGTCAGCGCTTCTTTGGCTTTGAAAAACGATTCTCGTACATCTCTGCTGGCTCTTATCTGAAACGCCTCGTTTATCCTCTTCTTTAAGTCTTCTTCCACCACAACATGAAGTTTATCGCGGAATAATCTGGTGAGTACTTTTTTCTCGAGTTCGTCGAAGTCGTCTCTGTTTGGAAGCGTATCATCCTCAAAACAGCATCTCCGAATGCAAACGAGGCCCAGTGAAAACAGTGTGGCTGCGATCAGGATGCCGAAACCAAGGATCTGGGACTGCATGTGCAGCTTAACAACATTCCGCTCAGTGGGTTTCTGAGGAGTAATATGTCAAATAATAAATAACAAATTAATATTTTAAGAGGAGGCCTCCAATCACTAAGAAGTGGTTTTCAGGAGGGTCCTCTAAAAATAAAAATCTAAAATATACAGTGGGTGTAGATAACATAACATAACATAACACAACACAACACAACACAACACAACACAACACAACACAACACAACACAACACAACACAACACAACACAACACAACACAACACAACACAACACAACACAACACAACACAACATAACATAACATAACATAGCATTCTTTATTTCCTCAAAATTAATTTACATTACAGATAAAAATACTGCTTTTCCATGTTTAACGTATACCTTTTCGGTTGAAAATATCAAAGTTAGAGTATGGGGGCCAAGTAAAAAGTGAAAAGCACTCATTAGCGACAAAATAGGAGAAAAATCATCTAGGCCCTCTGTTCCTACATTTTTGTGCATGTTAAATTAACTGAAGTTACGAATATTAGTTGATCCAGTTTGCGAAGTAATAACAAAATTCAAAACAAGCAGTTTTTTCCGTGAACACACTGATCGAGTCTATTTACATGACCAGCAAACCACTTCTAACTTTTCTTCAATCCTAACGTTTCGATATTTAAGCTTTCCATGGAAATATTCAGTGTTTATCTAGGGATGTTCTAGGTTTAGTGTTTACATCTTAGGGCAAAAGATACATTGGATCAGACTACTGAATTGCCAACTTATCAGTAACGTGATTAAGGAGAGGGAGTAAATTGGGTTGTTACCCCCCCCCCCCCCCCCCCTGCCCCTTCCAGTTTGGAGAAGTCAAAAAAAAAAAAGAAACAGATTGTGTATATTATGGCATAATTGAGTACAAACACTTTGAACAGGCGTTTCTTCAGTAGTAATTTCTAGTTTGTGGTATATATTTTCTCTTGATATTAGTATATACTAAAACAGTGGATAGCATTGAACGCGCGCTCTGATTGGCTCGTCAAACTCGGAATATCCTTTGCTATTAACCCCCGAGGCATGTATCATGGATTCTGCAACCCCAAGGTACCAGTAACTCCCTTTAAAAACTCCCTTAAGTACTATCCACCCCTGTCGGTGTATGGTCTATCTTACCTGTGAGATAATCGTGTCTGAAATATCGCTGTAGCAAGTTGCACTAAACGAGCCTAAGCTTGAACACACGAGAAAGTCTCCGTGCAATAATGCGATGATAATGTACGCCATGGGTGGAAGAAACGGTTGAAAAAGCTTAGTCAGCGACTTCATACGGTGATTACATCTCTCTCTGACATGTTGTAGTCTGCTCGTCTTCAGTATGGACTGCCAAAAGCCTTCACTCATCATGAAACCGAGGCCCAAAAGAAACAGGGCGGGGGCCACCATCATTACGAGGCTGTACATGAAATTATTTCTGCAGGGGCATCTGTTGCGAAAACAAATGTTTAAAATGTGTTTAATACATAAGTTTTGATAAGCTTTGAAAAACAATTATGATCCTGACCAATAAGAGCATAGATTTTATATACTTGCAAATCAAATGCAAAACCTCATGCTAACTTGAGAATTTGCTTGGCGATATTTTCCGCGCTTTACGTAAGTCACTATGTCACTTTGATTTTTGTTGGCGTTATCGCTGTTTTAGAGTGAGTAAAGAATTGCAGACTTTAGTTATATGACACGGGAAGTTCGATTGTTTTTGAAGGAGAAAGGCTCTACTTTACGCCTTCATGTGGAAAAAGTGTTATCAAATCAGACGAAATAGCGTAATACGACCTCGTTTTTCTTTTCAGAGCCACTCTATATCAGCTCCAGAAGATGAATTCGATCAGGAGCCATAATCAGGGACGGAGACCGTAAGTCTTGAGATGCGCATGGACCCATGATATGGGACAATTTTTCTATTTTTAGAACAAATTGCGCCATCCTGACGTCATATATCCGCGCTGATCCACGCACGTGTCTTGGCCTCTCGCGTGGATGTTGTCACGTTGTGTGATGAAATTGTGAGAGTTGCGTGATCCTCTTGCCGATTTTTCACAGCAATGGCAGGGAATAAGGCAGAGAAGAAGAAGCAGGGCTCTTCTATGTACTTTTATGCTCTGATTTAATGGAAAAGGTGTATTTTTCAAGGTCGAGAATTTCTTTAATTTCGCGCTGTGAATGAATAAAATCCGCTCGCCGGCTAGTTGTACGCGTAAACTTTTGTGTTTGTTCTATAGAGTTCTGTAAGAACACTGTTTACTCCGGTATTGAGCTGCTAATTTGTGAGTTTGCCAAACAATGTTTAATCATAACCAAAACCTGTTTTTGATAGTTTCTTGTTGTTTCTGCTCGTTTGGCTAGTTTGCAAAGTTTTTGTCTGACGTACGAGTAGTTCATTTGCATAGTGCAGCGCGTGCACTTTCAAGTCCGAGTCGGTGTTTTCAGATTGTCAAGCAATTAAATCGTGAAAAAGATTTGTTTCGTCGTCTTTTGTGCTGAGGTACTACAACAATTTTCACTAACGTTCGCCAAAAGGCTACTAACATCATGTGTGTTTCTTTCACATAGTGAAACTTTACGCTGCGGAAATAAAATAGACAAGGAGTTTTAACTCAATCGAAATCTTTATTCGAGTTTTGATTACAAGCGTCATCGTAACTTTTCTGATTATTTCTGCTGTTTTCACATATTTTCAGCTCAGCTTTTAATATGTTCTCAAACATTATTCAACCTTAAACATTAGAGATATTTTATGAGTTCGATATACGTTTCACACCAAAGTGCTAAGTCCAATTTGTCATGTTTTACTAGCTGTGCAAAACACGCATCGGCGATTCGATTTAAATATATACGTCAAATGCTTAGTTGCGCGTCTTTCTTAAAAATTTAAAATTATTATGCCTATTTTTCACATCTGGCATTTGATCCACAAACAAATCATAATAAATCACATCGGAAAAATTTTATTTAATTCGTGTTATCATAACATGTCCACTTCGCGTGTATAAAGTACTCCACTTGGGTAAAAAAAATTAATTTGTCAAAAAGGCAAAACTGAGAATCTAAAATTTTACATAATTGAAGGGGAAAAAAGAAACTTGAAGAAAAAAAGAAAAACTGAAATATGAACAAACGACCCGTCACAAAGCTACTACGTATGTTCCTTTCAGTAGTAATCAATTATTAATTCGCATGGATTGGTGGTTAGGACAAAACGCGACATGCAAAACTGATCACGAAAATCAAATTAAAAACCAGCTGAAACGAACGGAAAACGAACTTTGATTTCTATGATATTCAGTTGAGTTCTACGAAACTTAAGTCCATGAAGTTTCTAAGATACATTTTGTTGCTCTGGTTTGGATTCGGGGTCGATTTTTAGCCTCTTTTCACTGTTTCAGCCGGATGGATCGAATGTAGAAAAAAAATTCAACATCCCGCGCTTGAACTGAAAGGGGCCAGCTGTGATATTTGCTGAATTTCTGTTTTGGAAAAAACTGGCCTAAAAACTAGTGCACGTGTGGAGAAAACTAGTTCAACTTTATATCTATAGATTTAAATTTTTAATTTAAGTTTTGACCTGAGTTATTCAGTTGTTCTCACTAAAGTAAAATATCTATTTGTGTTTAGTCATTCACACACGAACGCAAAGATATCCTTCTTTGAGCGAGTGGAAAATCAAAAAACAGAGCTCGGTTCTTTTAAATGCAACCTCAGTTGTAACCCGGCCTTTGCATGCACAGAGAGAAAAGGTTTAACGGCAGTGAAGTGGAACCATCTCACATGTAACAGGCCGAGGAAGTTATCATAAGAAAAGGCCGCTTACCTGAGCAATTGTGTTCTTATGAACTCCTCAAATGCATAAACTATCACAAGGATGATTGAATTTTTAATAGATCCTTTTGAGTGTTTGAAGCGCCGCCCAAGAACTTCCAGCAAGTTTTCCATTACGGCACAGTTTCACCTTGAACAACGACGTCGATGCTTTCGTAGGGATATCAGTTGGCGAGGCTGACTAATAAACTGGACTGTGCTCATCGCCAAGTCTCAGCCTATGAAAGGTCGGTGAATAATTATCTTGTTAGGCCAATTATCTCGGGATGTTATCAATGTCTTCAGGTATATGGTTCAGTTATATTGTTTTTAGGTATTTATCAGGGTTTGTGCTTCTTCCCAACTGGCTGAAAATATGACCGCAGGAATATATCTCTGTGAAAAGAAGACTTTTGTAAAAAAAAAACGATTTGACTCTTTATGAATCTTTTATGTATGGTTTTTACTAGATTTTGACGAAAGGAGAACAAGCAATTGCCCTAATATGTACTTGTTAAGGACGAGAAAAGGCTTTAGAAGTATGCATGCGTTCCGCCTTTTTTTCAGCAGTTCTTGGGGCGCTAAAATAGAAAGACGTGTACACTCTACATGCATGGAAGTGTCGAGTTTCCGGAGCGCACAGTCACTGCTGTACGGATCGACCCTCCCTTCCCATCTCGAAATGAAAAAAGTGAAATAAATCATGATGGCTTGCAACAGTTGCGAGCAATTTTTTTGCATTTCTTCTTTGATGAATCAAACTATCACTTGAAAAAACATTTCTGACAGAAACCAAAGTCGGAAAAAACGTCCAAAACTTTTAAGCCTTCGAAATATTTACAGTACACTATAAAACTTTGAAGTAGCTCCAAAACCCTTAGGGCGCGTTCGTTTGGGATCAATCCGGAATAAGAATAATTGGAATAATGCGAATAAGCGTTTGTTTGGGAGCTATTCTCATTCCGGAATACCGGGATTTCCATTCCGGCTATTCTGCTCCCAGGAGCAGAATAGCCGGAATATATTCCGAAATATATTCCGGAATATATTCTTATTCCGGAATATCCCAAACGAACGCAGGCCCGTAGGAGGGGGGGTTCGAGGCCCAAGATTTTTTTTTGCTGTTGCCGACCTAACCGAGCGACGAATCTTGGATTGTCAGGATTGAGCTTGCGCTAGTCTATTTAAAATAAAGTATTTGTTGTTTTTGCTGTAATGTTTTCGGTTTCGGGAGCCATTGTGGTCAAAACGTTCCCGCATAGGACGCTTTGTGACTGCTGTCGAACTATATAACAAACTAGAAAGCCCAGGAGCCCGCGGAAAAAAAACAACACGAAAAACACGGCGAGGTCTTTATCGGGCCTGGCAAATTAGGAGAAATTCACCCTGCTAGATATGATTACTACCAGATTAGCAGAGAGGTCTGAAGCATACGAGCATTTTTATGAATCCTTCGAGTATGTCGTGTATGTTTTGGAAGTCATGGCACATAATCTACACCACGACAACTGTTCAGCCTAGTTCTACGGATGCTGGAGCATAGCCACTAAGAGGGATGCCTCTGGACTACTCCAAGCCATTACGAACTTTGAATTTATGGTGACTTTTGTCGTTGGATACCTCTACCTGTCGCACATGAGTGCTCTAACAACGAATTTGCAACGGAAGAGCAATGACATTTTCAAGGCTTTCACGATGGTTTCGAGTGTGCTCAAGTCGACCAGGACATGCGCGCCGATATGGACGAGATGTACGATGATGCGTATGAGAAGGCAATGGCAATGGCAGCTAAGGTGGGAGTGGCGCCAACAGCTCCCAGAGTTGCTGCACGGCACGTCATCGCGTCAACGCTTCAGCTCCAACAGCAAAGGCGTATTATCGGATCAACGTGGCTGCTCCATTTCTTGATCAAATCATTTTGCAGCTAGGAGAGCGCTTCGATGCCGTCACCGTCCAAGTCTCAAGGCTGCTTGCTTTGGTTCCCTCTGTAATGAACGAGAATCAAACGAAGTCGCAAGAGTTACAAGGGGTCGCCGATATGTACAGGGACGATCTTCCATCTCCACAGCTCTTCCCGGCAGAATTTCGGCGGTGGAGAATCAAGTATGCAGAGGAGGAAGAGCTCCCGGACTCGTGTCCCACAGCCCTGAAGCAGTGGGACGAGGATGAATTTCCCAACATATTCACTCTGCTCAAAATATTATCCACTTTGCCCGTAGCTAGCTGCAAGTGCGAAAGGTCCTTCAGCGCGATGCAAAGGTTAAATACCTATATGCGATGAGCGAGAACAGATTAGCGTCACTTGCACTTATGCATATTCATTACGACATGCAAATAGACCTTGAGGAAGTGGTGGAGCTATTTGCTACCATGCATCCGCGAATGGTAGAGCTATCAAATTTGCTGTGACACTTGGCCCGTATTTTCACGAGAGATGTTTACCTTGGTTTTGTTTTTACTTTACTGAAGTGAAGTTTTTAGTCGTGTAAACACAGTAATAAACCTCGGTAAATGTCGACAGTTGAACGCCTCATCCGGGCATGGTTTAGCTCAGTAACCGACGGTAACCGAGGAAAAGCAGACGTTGTCGCGAAATCTTGGCAGCAAGTGTTCACGCGTTATGCTTGTGGAAAAAGAGAAAGATGGACAAAGATTCCTCCTGATATAAGTAGGCTTCAAGTCAACGGACAAAAAGGCTAAATTAACTCACGTTTACGCAAAAAATCCTGGATTGCAGTTTCCATTTCATCGTCAATACTTTCTGCTAGAGTAGCGGACTGTTTGTGTTATACCAGTAATGCACTAACTTTTTGTATATTAGGGAATTAAGGGACCCACATTACTAGAGCGATCCAAACTGACGTTTGATTAAAAGCGCTTTCTCTTCCCTACCCCCACTCTACGCTGAACGTTTTTCGTCAGACAAATGGATACGAACACCCCTTGAAATACCCCAACTACGGGCCTGGAACGCACCCTTAGTTTTCTTTATGCCGAGCTTTATGGAGCGAATCCTGGTCGAGGCACTGCTTGAGATAAGTAACGGCTCGATATATAGACTTTGTGTTAGTTTCTAGTCGGTGAATTTGCAAAACCTTGAGGGTACAGCAAAAATAACATCTATTGTTTAATTACGAGACGCAAGTTTACTATACCTAATTTTCACCAAAGTGTCTTTACCCTGGGTGCCAGAGAGTTTTTTTTCGTAGCGAAGTGTGATTGTGAGCGGTGAAGCTCACAATTGCAGCTTCGCTACGAAAAAAAAACCCTCTGGCACCCAAGGTAAAGTGTCTGAAATTGTTGCTCGAAATTTGTCCGACATAAGAGAAGAACTGCCTCCTCCTCAGGCGCTTCGATTAATTTCAGTCGCAAAACAGGTGAAGCAGGCGAGCTAGAAGCACGAGAGAGACGTCTGGGAACGAGGCAGAGATAAGAAGTGTTCACAAATTACACGTTTGAATTTTTTTGCGAGTTGTGAATCACTCTTAATCATAACAATTACAATTTCCTCAAATGTGATTGATGCATCAGTACACTGCTGTATTTTGCTGAATTTTATCTACAAAGTTGTAATCGAACAGTGTAATCGGACAGTTACATGAGCCAATCATATTAGGACCTCTCCACTTTTCCACCAATCACAACATTGATTACAATCACTATAGTAACTAATTCAAGAGACTGACTTTGTAAAATTGTGGACGCTTAGTCTCCAGTGACTGTTTTGAAGAGAACTTAACAGCCATTGTGCAAGCTATTCTCCATAGAGTGTAGGTTTTTGTCGAGGGTCGAGGGTCGATGATAACATATCGAGGGTCGAGGGTCGAGCGTTGAGGGAGGTAACAAGCGCAATGTGAGAAAGTAATGAAAAGACGAACCGCGGGATTAGCGTTATATATATATTTTTAAAAATAAATTAATATAGGATAGGATATTAACTTTTTTAACTTTTTTACCTCCCTCGACCCTCGATAAGTTACCCTCAACCCTCGACAAAAACCTTCACTCTTCTCCATACTTATGATATTTAAAAATGACTATTAAAGGCTCTTCTTTCAATGAAACTTTTTCTTTTGTGGGAAATTGTAATTGTTATGATTAATTGTTAACAGGATGCGTAAATCGTGTCGTCAATTCAGTCTGTAATCATATTCGTGATTAACAAATCAGACTCCCGCTTCCCGGTCGTCCGATATATTATTGTCAATCACTCGTATGATTACAGATCTAACTGTACTCCACTCAGTCCTATTACCATTATTTATTAAATCCATTTTAAAATCACTGGTGGTCCCTGTAATCTGATTGGCTCAAATTGGTGCAATTTATTCCCAAGTTGCACCATTTTTTGCTCTAAATCACATCATTTTTTCCAGCCAATGAGGAAGTTACATTTCAAACTTGCGGGCTGTCGCGGCGCTTTCGTGAGCGCTTGCGCTGCACTGTAGAACTTTCCAGTAACCAAAAATAGCGCGCGCGTACAACTTAATTTAAGGTCGTGCGCTGCTCTATTGCATATTTTGATGTAAAAGCGTTTCCGGTTCTGCTTTTTATTTAAAAATCAGCTCAGTACTGCATCAATAAAATATTTGAATCGACCAAGTCCTGTATTTGGGCGATTTCAAAATGGATGTAATAACACTTGCGGGCTGTCGCGGCGCTCTTGTGAGCGCTTGCGATACAGTAGAACTTTCTAGTAACCAAAAACAGCGCGCGCGCGCAACTTGATTAAAGGTCGCGCGCTGCTCTATTGCGTATTGAAGTAAAAGCGTTTCCGGTTCCGCTTTTTATTTAAAAACCGCCTCAGTTCTGCATCAATAAAATATTTGAATTGGCCAAGTCCTGTGTTTGGGCGGTTTCAAAATGGATTTAATAAAGTGGTAATTGAACTGAGTGGAGTGCAATTTTGGTCTGAAATCATACTTGTGATTTCAAATCACGCGTATGATTTCAGACCAAATTGCACTCCACTCAGTTCAATTACCATTATTAATCCATGGACCTCAGTTATGAAGGAATCGCCTACCTTATAGTTTGAAGTGCTCATAACTCAAAACCGACTCTACAGGCACTTATGGTTTCTTTTTGCTATTAAATTGTAACAGGAGCCCATCATGGGCTCCTGATTGTAACTAGTATTTCAAGATGCAACTTTTTGAAAAGTCATAAAGTTCAGAGCCCCATTAAATTTTCGAAAATTTCTAGAGGCTCTGTATCTACTCCTACAATTTTCTAAGCTTTGCAAAAAGCTGCACCATAGCTTACTAACTACAATCATTTGGAGTTAAAATCAAGGGCATTTTCATGAAGTTACATTGCTGCCATGGCAACTCGTAATTTCAGGGAAATAACAATGATAACTTTGTTCATCGACGTTAAAGGAGCTACGTCACTGTTAAATGGCTTGAAAAATTTAGCCTAAATTTTTCGATTTCGTTGTTTGTAATCCGTGTCAATCTTCTGGATCTTTAACCATCCTTGTTCCTTTATGGTTTATTATTGTCTCTTTGGTGTTTTCCTATCTTTGTAAAGTATTATTTCAGGTTTCCTTCAATTTAACGGTAATTTTGTCAATGGTCAAAATAACTCGGATCACATGTATTTTGTGCACCCCTCTACCGTTATGTCGGCCGATATATTGACCGACACTCGAACGATGTATGGGTCGATATATCGACCGATATACGGGTCGAGGGGAGCACAAAATACACATGATCCAGTAACTTAAAATACCGGGACTGTACTCCTTTAAGGCATTTAGGTTTAATGCCATTATTCAAGCACCATCTGAGAAAGTATTGATTCATCAAAGTAGAAGTACAGAAAAAATGTTATTAACTGTTGCCACTACCTTAACTGGCTTAAGGATCTTTAAAGAGACCGTTATTTCTTAGATCTCGCAAAGTATACAAGTGAAATAAAAGACGCAAGAAGACGACAGAGCGAAAGGGAATGACAATGGCGGTGGTAAAATTCTTTGTCCGCAGTTGCTCTTTTTGCCTTGCATCGGTCCCCGGTTTTCGGTTTCGGTACGTTTTCCGGCTTTTTTTGTTAGAAATGGGTGTGGTATGAGCACACTGGTCTTGAATGTATTTTTAGAAAACGTTACTTTCTTTTTTTGATTGTAATTAAGACCATTCCCTTGCTACCTGCTAAATATCACTTAATCATTGCCTTCAACTTAAGTCTGGACTATAAGGGTCAGGTCTGAAACAGGGAACGGAGAGTCTCAAATTTTGGTCTGAAATAGAGTGACGAGTTTAAACAGGCTCGTTGAATGCACGCCCCGCCCAATTTTTTGCATGAGAGTATCCCCTAGAGCCTCAATTGGTGTTTTTACAGAGTAGATGTTTAGGGGTTGAAAAAGGCGTCGCTGATTGGAGAAAAAGAGGGGAATAGACCAGATTAAGGTAAGACGGACTTACAGTTGTGCAAGACGGCCAAGACTGTACCTCAATTAATGACATTTAATGTCCCTGTTCCGGTGGGAGTTCGCTTTGTGTTATACAGTATAGCCCATTCATACTATAGCACCCATATGAATGAATAAAGAAAGCCACACATCATTTGGCGTAATGTGGGGGGACACAACCTTGCGTTTGGCATGGGTAGCGACTTTGATGTGTGTGACCTTTTAAAGCCTCACTTATCACCAGCACTACCGCATTGGAAATGGACAAGAGTATTGGCAGGTCAAACTGATCACAATATAACAACAGCAAGAACGCTGAACCTTTCAAGCCTCACTTATCACCAGCACTACCCCGCACTGGAAACAGACAAGAGTATTGGAAGGTCAAATGTGAACGCGTGACCTTGAAAGCCTCACTTATCTCCCTGGCGCTGGGTAAACCAGCACCGGATCGGGCAAGACTATTGGCAGGTGCACAAATGAAAGGGGCAAAACGCTGCCCAAAGCTTGGGGGAAGTCGCTACCCAAAGACTTAACCACCAACCCGAAGGAGGTGACCCCCAGGTTTATTGACAAACAAGTTATCCTCCACACAGGGAGGGAGGGTGGGGAATTTTCTTTACTTGAAACCAAGCTTTACTGAGTAAAGCACGCCACCGAAAGAAAGTGCTTTTACAATGAGTAATGGTCCTTTTATAACTAGACCTAACTATGGGTGTAACTAATAGAAAGCTGCCATGATGCAGATCATATTGTGATAAGACTAGACGACCTTTCTCAACACTTGACACGATAAAGCATTCAAGGATCTCCCTCGATCTTTGCGTGTGGCAAACATAATATGACCACGTAATTCAACAACTGTTTCCGAGGCTTGCACCGTCACGCTCCATTAACTGCGTTTTACTGCTTGCGCCTTTAAAACTTTCTAAAATTGCAGTGGAGTTATACTGTAAATACATTGGAGCTTGGAGCTTTTCAGTTATTGCAGGTATTTGAAGAAACCTTAAAAAATGTGTTGCAACCATACGAATTGAAATTATTGCAGATTATTTCTTGAAACTTTTTCCACGTGTAGCTGCCTGCAAATGAAAACCTACCTCCAAAGAGACTCCTTTGTACGTGCTGAACACCCGGTGAGGGGTTTAAGAAAAGTCGTTTGAGAGTGAGCCGACTCTTGTGAATGTTGACTTAAACTCGACTTGCAGAACTTAGGCACGTTAGTTTGCAATACCAAAAAGCTGTGAGCGCCAGGTTGGAGGGACGGATGAGACTTACCAACTAAAAACATATATAGGCTTTTTTCAGCATGAAAGATTGCACCACACCCAGTTGCCAGGTAATGAGGTTAGGAGTAGTGGGTGGTTCTGATGGATGGCATTTCCACAGCATTACAAGCTAGAGCAAATAAACAATGGAGGTATCAAAACCTTTATTGCTTCGTTTTTTGTATTCTCATGATTTCGAAAATAGTGCAGAAGAGATGGGAATTTTTTTACAAAAAATAGCAAACAACTCTATTTTAAACACTATTTAAATACATAGAAAGTTAATATCTTATGACTCAAACAAACTTTCGCACAACTGTATAATTTACACGAGAGAAACTTCTTAAAGACATCTTCATACAATAAAGCCAAACTAATAGCCAAAATGACTGATCTAATTTCATGTTTCAGAAATGTATCTTACTTATTACTGGAAACAAGGCAGCAAAACTCGTTGAAACAGTTCCAACGGCCCAGCTATATTACAAACTTTAAAAATGTGTTCAATAATCACACACACATGTATGCTCCAACTATGCAATGTGATATCCTAAATATGATTATAATTATTACTGGATCAGCAGACTAATTATCATATCATTATCATCACCATCATCATCATCATCATCGTGTTGTTATTATTATTATTAAACCTGCTGGAAGAATATGCGTGCTACACCATGACTGCACCATCTTGTGTTGCAGTAGATTGCCACTGTGATGTTTCACATATTAAATTTCTATTTCCAGTGTAACTTATATGTTTGCAAGTATTCAAATGCAAAAAATTTTCAAGGGTAGCACTTCTTGGAAACGTCACCATTAGCCACATTGCCACACTGGAAGAACAAATCTGCCTATAAAGACTTAAATCAGTAACACAGAAGCAAAGAAAAATTAACCCCTAGTTGTCAGTGTAAGTCTTCACTTTGTATATAAAAATCCTGCAACACACAAGTTTATGATTTAAAATCCTACATTTAAGCAATAAGAAATAATAACTCATCAAAAGTTAAAGGCATAAATGAATACCAAACTATATTTACATTATTAAAATAGAAGTATAATTATCTTTCCATTTGAATATTTTACAACTTTGACAGGGGCTTTTACATTTGTATCAAGACTATATACTCTTAAAAGTGCAATAACAAAAAAGAGTGAGGTCAATATTATAAAACTACACTCAACTTAGTCTTTTTTTTCAATTAAAGTGCCCTATGAAGTAAAAATAATTCCGCTGTATTTAAAAGGCTTTTCAAAGTAAAGAAGAATGGCGTTTTCCTTTTGGGAATATCCTTTTTATTTTTAGAGATATTTACGTTTTTGTATTATGCAATATGAGGAAAGTGATGACGTCATAGGTGGTTCCACTAAAACAGTACAACACTCAATCAAGAATATCTCCAGAAATATTGGAGCCAGTGGTTCTTCAAACTTGGCACCAGAAACGTACATCACAAAAGAAAACAGAATGACACCAATACTATGTTGTTGCCATGGCAAACGATCTTGTGTTCCAGTCTCTTTCGTGAAAAACCAAATATCCCCAATTGCAATCTTTTAAAGTGGGACAGAGGGTCTAGCTCGGCACACAAATGGTTTCCCATATTGCCTTAACATCCCCACTAGGTTGTCTGTGAGTGGATG
Source organism: Platygyra sinensis (assembly GCA_019787425.1). NCBI lineage: Eukaryota > Metazoa > Cnidaria > Anthozoa > Scleractinia > Merulinidae > Platygyra > Platygyra sinensis. The sequence goes on from JAHPZR010005429.1 coordinate 36,457, forward strand.
ATGCTTACTTAGGATAAATCTGGAAATTTTAGTCTCAATAGGCCATTTCCGAGTTCTCTTGTGCCTCTGTTTCAAAACGAGTCTAAGTGCGAAACCTTTCATTGAAAATGAGTTCTGCACTGCAGTTTCACTTTCATGCAAATCAAAGTCATTTTCATAAGAATGGTTCGCCACTTAGGACTCAGCATTTCGAAAAACAGAGGCATAGGGAACTCGGAAATGGCCTATTTAAAACAGGACTAGCGGCATAACTGCTTGTCATGGCAACAAGCACGACAGGTGTCATTTTGGCTTCTTTTTGTGACGTACAGTTTGGGAAGAACACCGCGTTAATATTTCCCAGAGGTATTGGCATTATGGAGTTGCTGTACTGTATTAGTGGGAAACCACCTATGACGTCATCACTTACTCACACAAAAAACGTAAATATCGCTCTAAAAACGAAAGAAAGGATATTCTAAAAAGAAACAAACCGCCATTCTTCTATACTTTAAAGGCCTTTAAAAATAAGCAGCAATCATTTTTTCCGTCATAGGCACTTTAAGCCAAATTATATACACCTTTTGTTGTTTCATGCAGTTATTCTGGCGAAAATAATTATCCTGCACACATATATTATATATAGTGGAGATTTACATGTCAGTGCATGGATGTGAATTTTATCTTCTCATGTGTCAACTCAATATCTCACGAACGTGAGCGCAGTGAAGGAGTGAGATATTAAGTTGAACACCAAGAAGATAAAATTCATATCCACACGTTGGGTATGTAATACAGTAACTAGTTTGACGTATAAGAACCTGGGTTTTAAGAAACCGGTTAGAGCTGAAATTTTTCCATTGTAAGCCCCCCCTCCACATAAGAACCTATTTAGGCTACAATTTTAGGTTCTAGTGTTCTTACTCAGTGAGGGTTGCTGCTAAAAGTGTATGGGGTAGAAAAACTGCCTGGAATTAAGATCTCACTTCTATTTAAAAGTAACTTGAACCATTAACTTTTCTTTCAAGCTTAAGTACCCATGCTGTATGTTTCTATTGTGTTTGC